>JAJKFI010032436.1:0-24251 GCA_029204185.1 Lerista edwardsae | reverse complement strand
AAGTTTTTATTTCAGGAGTAAACTATTCAGTCCCAAACACTACCAGAAAAGCAATCTGCAATGCTTGGAATCTAGATTGTTTGGGGCACACAAACATGGCCGCTAAGCCCGCCCCTTGGCTTCACTCGATTCCTATCAATTTAACAGGAATGGCGACTCCAGTCATCTAACCTGCTTGCTCCGGAGCCGCACCAGATGGCGGAAAGAGCCATTTGCGGCTCTGAAAACGAGGGCTGCCGACCCCCGGCGCTAGAAGCTTGGTTTTTGTTGGGGGGGAAAAAACTGGAAGCTGGAATACTCAGGAAGCTGAAGGCCACGTTCTAAAAGCAGGCTGGGACCTTGCTGACATCCAAGAATGTTATCAGGCGATGTTGTGGTGTAAGAAACTTCCCTTTCTAAATGCAGAAGGGAAACCAGGGTGAGAAAATCAGGCACAGAGCTCAGAATTACCAATCTGCATTGCTTGGGGCTACTGGGATCTGCACCAGCTGCTGAGCTGACAGCAATCTGAGCAGCCCATGCAGGGCTTTCAGGCCGGGGAGTGGGGGTTAGGATATGGTGCGCACTGCTGCTGCCAATCTCACCCCCCTTCTGGGCTCGATCCTTCTCCATCCCACCTTCCCCCACCCAGAAACACCCCCCCCCCACCTCGAAAACACAGTCCCCCCCTCCATCCTCTCCCAGCTCCTGCATTGCCAGGCATAACCACACCTTGTATGGAGCAGGAGGTTTAGTCGAGAGGGTTAAAGCCTCGGTTTGCCCAAAGATAAGATCCGAAGGTCGCCAGTTCGACAACACCGGAAGTCTCCGTGAGCGGCAGACCTTGAGAAGTGTGACTGATAAGAGCTGAGCCATCTCCAGCTGCCTGTGAGAGGGGAGTTGTGCTGGGCCAGCTGTTTCTTTGGTGGGAGCAGAGATACCGTCTATCAGCCAGCAGGAAGGCAATTACCAAGAACCAAGGACTAGACCACGAACGTTCCATCTGTATGTTGTTGTAGTTATTGAAAGACAGAACTCTTTGTAATTTGTAAAAACCCCTTGGGGGGTTTAGAGAAATAAAGCCTGCCTATGTAAACCACCTTGAATTAAAGTCAGAGGAGTAATCCAATGACCAAGAAAGGCGGTATATAAATACTATTATTATTACCACCACCTGCTCTGGTTGGCACAGATGAGGGATCAAGCAGGGGAGTTGCCATGTCTCTCTCTCTCTCTCTCCCCCCCCCCCAAAGTATCAGTGTGCAATGAATGATGCAGAAACCGGTGTATTTCTTTATTTGTTTAATCAACCTTCACCCCACCTTTCCCCCTAGGTGGCTTACAAAGTATCATTTAAAAAAAGCACGAGTAAATCCAACAATACACAGTATGAGCAGCGCAATTAAAACATTAGGAAGATCGCAATCACTGTACAAAACACCACCCCGATCAGATTTCACTCTGCGTTATGCTCCTGCTCAGAGCAATGCATTGGCTCCTAGAGACTTAGCCCGGAAGACTCGACACAAAGCACTTTTACAATCTTAAGTTTGGATTTCACCGTCACCAGAGCCGGCTTGGTCCACAGGTCCAGGTTTATGAAGACTGTCCTCCTCAAGTCCTTGTGCTTCCGAGCTTGGGGCCAGAGGTGGCGGGGCAGGGGGGCTGGACGGAGAGCAACTCAAGAGGTTCTTAGCATCCTCGCTAGCAGCTGGGAGGGTCACAGCATTGTCTGGAGGGATGTTCTGGTGGACCACTGTGAAGCGGGCATCGGCGTCGGGAGAAGCACTCTGGTACACCACAGGAACCTGGAGGAAGAACAACTTGGGAATGAAATCAGCGATGCTGCGGATCAGCCTGTAAACATCCAACTAATGGTCAGTTACGACAAGGGTGCAATGCGGACTCCTGGTTTGTGGATGAAAGTAATATTTTGATAAGAACATAAGGAGAGTCCCACTGGATTAGGCCAAGGTCCCATCTAGCCCAGCTTCCTGTATCTCACAGGAAAAGGGACAATTACTCTCCCACTGCTAAGTATGTCAAATCAAATCAAAAACCTTTATTGGCATATAAACCCTAATTACAAATAAAATATATAAATACAATTAAACATGCTAAATATGTCTTTTCTAATGGCTGTTGCTGGTGGTGTCCTGCTTCTTCTTTTTTTTTTTTAGATGGTGAGCCTTTTTGGGGACAGGGAGCCATTTAACTTTATTATTATTATTTGCTTGCAAACCGCTTTGTGAACTTTGGGTTGAAAAGCGGTATGTAAGTAATAATAATAATAATAATAATAATAATACATGTATTTATATACCGCCTTTCTTAAGGTCACTAGATTTCTCTAATGATTACAACTCAAGGCGGTTTACATAGGCAGACTTTTCACAAACCCGAAGGTTTTTACAATTTACAGAATGTTCTATCTTTCAAGAACCACACTCAAACAGATCTTTCTTTCTGGATTTAGCCTTCTTTCTTTAGCCACCCGTCTGTCGTCTGCTGGCTGATGAGGCTTCCCTGCTCTCACCAGAGACGCAGCTGCGTTCAGCACACTCCTCCTCCCTTGAGGCAGCTGAAACTCAGCTTTTTAATCAGCCGCAGTTTGCAAGGTCTGCCGCTCACAGAGACTTCCGGGAGTCTCGAGCTCACGACCTTGAGATCTTCAGTTGTTATCTTCGGGCAAACAGAGGCATTAACCCTCTCGGCTAAATCTTCTGCCAAAGTACTGATGGATTGATTGATTGTATGCCTCTGCTGTACTCCAAGAGTGGTCCCGACATCTTTTACACTGTCCCTTGGGCCGGCCAAACTTTGCTGGCCTAACTGAGCCTGCCTAACTCCAGGTTAGGATTGCGCCCCAACTCTTATAAATAAATAAATCCTTGAAACAGAGCTTCAGTGCTGATGTTATGTATTGACAGACACCTTCTCCAGAGAGGATAATCCCGGTTCTGAATTCCCCACATCCACTCGGCCTGCCACACTTTGCTCCCCTTCCGACGTTACCGTTTCGGTGAAGGTGTCCCGGCACAAAGTCATGCACCCAAAGGCAGCGCTGGAGAGGCTGATGCAGAATTCCAGGACAGCGAAGACCAAGAAGACAGCCATTGTCCCTTGTGCAATCTTCTGTTAATAAAGAAAAAAGCCCAGACTAAGGGAATTGCTCTCAACTGAAGACCGTAACATCACATGCCCAGGGTAGCATGGAAGAATGAGGGACTAAACACTTTAAGAGTCCCATTGGCTCCCCACTCATTTCCAGGCACAATTCAAGGTGCTGGTTGTGACCTTCAAAGCCTTGTTTGGGCACCCAGATATGTAAGAACTGCCTCCTCCCTGATGATCGCTTTTTGGACTGCAGCAACTGAACCACCATCCAGTGGTGGCATCTCAGCCCTAATTTTAACAACAGGAACTCCGTTCCTGGGCGTTCCTGCAAGATGACACCACTGCCACCATCCCCAGCAGACAGACTGCTTAGGACCAAACGTGATGTCAAAGCGCTGAACTGCAAGCAAAATTCAAATGAAAACTTCGCTTGCCAATCCAAACTGTGAGCACTCACAAAAGGAATATAATAAGAGCAAGGTCTGCAGCTTCCAAGACGGCTGCCCCCAGCTTTCCACGACCCACCTGACATCAGGTCCCGACCCACAGTTTGAGAAACCCGGAAATAGAGAGCACCATGACCCTGTTCCGGAACTCAAAGAGAGACTAATGCCTGGAAGAGACTTTTGCGCCCTGGGCAAAGAGAACAGGTCTACAAGCAAAGTGAGGGTCAGCCCTCTTATCTTCCCATCACACAACTTGGCTTGTCCTTGTGCGTGTCAAGCTTCATCATTGGGAATTATATTAGCGGCATTAGCAGTCCTCTCTACAGAGTCAGGACCTAGCCGGGGGCCATCCCAACCCTTCCCCACTGGCTGGGTACTCACAAAAGGGACGAGTCTGTCTAAGTAACACTCTAGATCCACTGAGCCAGAATAGCTGCACTGATGCCTGAGGTCCCAGGGTCCACGAGCCAGTGAAAGAGACAGGAATACCACGGCAATGCCTGCAGAAACAGCGCTCACCACATTCATTCCCAGAATGCTTTTCACCTGAGGGAGACAACCATTCAAACGGGCATTGGAACAGACTTGTTTGGTTCGGTCTCTCAAGCCGAGGCATTTAGGTTAATTAAAAGCAGGCTCCTAGATATCCACGACCAAAATTTGCTAAGCGCTGCAAACCGATTTTGCTCCCCTCTTTCTCATCAGATCCCAGTTACTATAGGGCAAATACCGTTTTTTTTCTCTACATGCTGGATAGTCCTAGTGCCAGAAGGGCTTTGACTCTTGCTCGCTGTAACGTGATCCCCTCTGCTGTTTTATGGGGCAGATTCAACGGTACCCCTTACCTAGAAAGACTCTGTCCCTGTGATATGGGAGTAGTAGAATCAATCGAGCATCTCTTTTTCCACTGCCCACTCCATCTGGTCAGCAGAGAGAAATTTTTAAAACCTATTCTGCAGCTGAGTCGCCTGAAGGAGGACTCAGAGATCCTAAAATCTCTTTTGGTGGCAAAGGATCCTGCTCTTATTAACCAGCTCGCCATGTTTATTGCCCAAATAGTAAAAGTGAACATGCTTCGTGCTAGAAGGGAGATCGTTAATGTTTGATCATGCTTTTATTAGTCCTGATGGTAACTATTCTGTAATATTCTGTTATCTCTTTTTAACCATGCTTTTGTGTTTTATATGCCAATAAAGCTGGAACGCTGGGCGGGACATCCGGGTGATCGACAGCCCGCCTGTCGCGTTCGGGAGCGTTACGCCGTTTGCGTAACCAATTACGCCGCTTGCGTACGTTACACAAACGGCATAACGCTGTGGAATGCGATGGGCGGGCTGTCAATCACCCGGATGTCCCGCCCAGCGTTCCGGCAGCATAACACCGCTGCAATAAAGGTATCTGAAATCTGAAAATCTGAATCTGACAACCAAGCAGGTGACCATTCTTCTCTGACCCAGACTCCTGCAGTCTTCCTAAGGGCCCTCAAGGCCCTGCCCATCATCTCTGCCACTGCTGTGATTGCTAGATACACTATGGATTGAAGCAGAGGCGTAATTCATTGCCCAGGGGCACCCAGTCCCACCAAAAGGTTCCTTACCACTGATGGGTGTGGTCTCCTAGCAGCTGCCACAGACAGAAATCCGGAAACGATGAACTGTAAGAGATGGAGAAGGAAGGTCAGAAATAGCGCTGGAGTTCAGCCAGCGCAAGTCAGGCCAGCAAAGTTTGGCCGGCACAAGGGCCACAGTAAAGCAAGTTTGGACCACTCTCCAAGTCAGGGAGGAGGGTGCATGTCTGTGTGCTGTGCGCATACGTTACGGCGTGTTCAATCTCAGCAAAACGATCCTCCGTAAAATGTAAAATGGAAGGCGTCCTCCCTGACTCCGAGAGTGGTCCAAACGTGCTTTACTGTGGCCCTTGGGCCGGCCAAACTTTGCTGGCCTAACTGTGCCGGCCTAACCCAAGGTTTGGACTGCGCTCTTAGTTGCCCCTTTAATTACTACAAGATTAGTAACATAAGAAGAGCCCTGCTGGATCAGGCCAAAGGCCCATCTAGTCCAGCTTCCTGTATCTCACAGCGGCCCCACCAGGTGCCCCAGGGAGGCACAAAACAACAAGACGCTTGCATCCTGTTGCCACTCCCTTGCACCCAGTACTCTGAAGTAGCCTACTACTCATGTAAGGAGGTTGCACAATCCATCATTGTCTATAGCCCACGATGGACTTTTCTTCCAGAAATCCGTCCAATCTCCTCTTAAAGGCATCTAGACCAGATGCCATCACCACCTCCTGTGGCAAATAGTTCCACAGATTAACTACCCACTGGGTAAAAAAGTACTTCCTTTTATCTGTTTTAACTCTTCCAGCCCTCAGTTTTAGCAGACGCCCCCTGGTTCTGGTATTTTGAGAGAGAGAAAAGAATATCCCTCTATCGACTCTATCCCTTCCATGCATTATTTTGTATGTCTCAAATGATTTGAGATACTACAATGATTTGACTATAAATGGTGGGGAATTAGGCTTTGGGGATTCCATTAGAGACCTCAGTACCATCTCTTCTCCCCCCCCCCCCAAAAAAAAACAAAAAAACTTCAAGCCTGCCTAGGTTAATACAGCACTAGAGTAGTCTGGGCAGAAGCCTATACAACGTTTTAACACTCAGATCTGCAGGATTACCGGAAGTCCCGTCCAATACGGTGTCATCAGAGCAAAGTACGGGAAGTAGAATACATCTGCATAGGTCATGTGTAGCACTACCGAAAACATTACTCCAACGATTCCGATGAGCATCTGTGTGATCTGAAAAGACAACATTAAACTGAGTGCTACCATCAAGCCAGCTGCCTCGTCCTAATCCATTGAGGGCTGCATGATGTTTCGCCAGCACAGGGCTCATCTCTGGGTACAAGAAAGCAGCAGTCACAGAGAGAGCATGGCACACTTCTTTCCTTTGGCGCACATCTGCAGAGCTGGCAGATGCATCCATTGAGATGCTAACACGCTGGCCCATTCTTCTTCCACTGTGAATGGAATACCAAGGACCATTTTACAGAGATTGAACATGCCGGAAACTTAATGGCCAGAGATACGTCACGCACGTTGTTTCCCAAGTCTGCCCTTGTAAACTGAACACCTTTAAGAACATAAGAAGAGCCCTGCTGGATCAGGCCCAAGGCCCATCTAGTCCAGCTTCCTGTATCTCACAGCGGCCCCACCAGGTGCCCCAGGGAGGCATCAGACAACAAGATGCTTGCATCCTGTTGCCACTCCCTTGCACCCCGTACCAGTAGCCCACCACCTTTGTAAGCAGGTTGCACAATCCATCATTGCCTGTAGCCCACGATGGACCTTTCCTCCAGAAATCCGTCCAATCCCCTCTTAAAGGCATCCAGACCAGATGCCATCACCACCTCCTGTGGCAAAGAGTTCCACAGATTAACTACCCGCTGGGTAAAAAAGTACTTCCTTTTATCTGTTTTAACTCTCCCAACCCTTTCTATGGACCACAAGGAACCCAGTGCCAGAGGTGTAGCTAAAGAAGTGCAGGGGGTACAATTGCACCAGGCAGCAAGCTTTAGGGGGGCAACAAGCTGAGCTTGACACTCAAGGCCCAAATGGTGAAAACCTTGGTCTGTATGAATAATACCATTGTGTTATATGTCATTGGAAAAGTAATGTAATGCAGAATGCAATGAAACAAACCTGAGTGTAATATCTTTACTCTATCAAAAGTTATGGCCAAAAACCCCGGAAAACAAAAATACAATTGTCATATAATAATTGCAGTTTGTTAAAATCAGGCCTATTAGGAATAATATCGTCATATATCATTCAGTGTGGAATCTCATGCAGGATGCGCAATGAAACAGACCAGAGCGCAATGCCTTCATTCAATCAAATGTTACCACCCAAAAAACCAAGAGAACGGAAATACAATTGTGACGTCACTTCCTGTCAGGATGTCACTTCCGGAGCACCGCTTTGCCCTCTGCACTGGGCTACACTTTCCTGAGCTCTGCCCCTGCCCAATGCAGAAGGGAGATGACTTCAAATGGAGGCGAGATCGCCTCTAGCCCAGCTCACACCCAGCACTGCAAGACAGCACTGGTAGTGGATGTTCTGTTGTAGCAGCTTATCTGCCATTCCTGATGCCGGAAAATCCCACTGCCAGACCAGGTTCCCAGGCCAGAAGATAGCCTGGAAGCCACTGCTGTCCAGCAGGAGCAGGAAAGCCAAAGAGGGGGGCAGGAGGACGTGAGATGGCTCTTGTAGACAGGGGCGGACCTAGTCAAAATGGCGCCTGGGGCACCCAATAGAAGTGCGCCCCCACGGGAGCCCAGGTCTACCCACCAGAAGCAGCCGCGGCTGTTTCTAATGGGTAGATCTGGGGTCCGGAGCCCAGATCTACCCACGGCTGTTCCTAATGGGTAGACCTGGGCTCCGGACCCCAGATCTACCTGCGCAATGTTGCGGGGGCCACTGGCGCCCCCCAAGACGGCGCCCAGGGTTTGTGCCCCCCTGCCCCCCTAGATCCGCCACTGCTTGTAGATTCAAGCATCATGTTCCCCATGCTCTATACTCACCCCCAGGGCCAAGGGTTCCCCCCTATAAAACTTCTTCACTGGTTCTGGCAGCTGTTTTGCTTTCTCAGAGTCCATCCTAGATGCGGAGGGGAATCTTGCCTGACTGCAACCAGGCTCAGACTCGGGCAAACCGATCACTGGAGGGTGAGAGAGAGAGAGAGACAGGGAGGAAGTCACCAAGGAGAGAGAAAAAGGAATGTGGAATCGTTGCCTTTCGAAGGGCATCGTCACCCCACGCCTTTACTTCCTGGATCAAGAGGCGCAGGAATCAGTGCGGTCCAGCTTTGCTCTTGGCTCTCAAAGCTGCTCCACAGGCAGAAGTTCAACACCTGTTGGCAGCAGCTTGGAAAGGAACGGAAGGTGAACGACACACCTGCTGAGCCTCTGCCTGCTCTGTGACTTTTAAAGCACATTGGAGGGGTCGAAGGGGGAAAAATTAGGTGTGTCTGCCCTTGACTTACAGGGCCCCAATCTGTCTCCATGCTAGACGGCTCCCCAGAGGAAAGGCGGTTTTTGTAGGGCTGGCGTTTGGCGGTCGGTTTTTACGAGGACAACCGGATGCCCTCTAAGGTAGGCTCTTGCACCGGGGAGAGAGTGGCCACCTCTGGGCTTGCCTTAATAAGGGGGCCAGCACTCACCTGCAGAGTGGCTCACCTGGTCAGGACGCTCCCCTTGCCGAGGGCAGATCAAGCTGCTGATGGAGGGCAAGAGTCAGCCACCCTCTCCCGGTGCCTGGCCCGGAAACAGGAAGGGTGGAGGTGCTGACTTTCCCCCATTGGAGATCTGTGCCGGAGTGACCCGGCCTCTCTTGGCCCTGCCGTCTAGCTGCACCCGGCTCCTGCGTGCCTCTCTTTGTTCGCCGCCTGGGATCCCTTCTGCTCCGGAAGGGGACTTCCTGCCTGCATTGCCCCTGGCCTGGAGCCAGGCTGGAGAACGGCAGTGCTTATTCTTCGTGCTGGTACTGCCATGCTCTACCTGTGCCTTGTCAGCCCCTCTGCGATGTAGGTGTCCCCTCCTTCCACACCGACCAATCGCAGGGACACAGAAGAGGCAGGGGTGGGTGGAAGGGGGGGCAGCGATCTGGTCCTCCAGCCCAGGTAAGCTGTGGCTTGACTGTTGGGGCTGATACTGCAGAAATATGGAAAGGGAAAGGGAGGCCAGGTAATTCTTTGCCCCCCCTCCCCTCTCTTCCCAAGTGTAAACACATCTCTCCGCTTCAAGGACTAGAAGGCTGGTTATATTGTTTGCAAAAACTCAAAGGCTTCCGTTTGGCTGCCACTCCCTGAAATTCTTCCTCGCCTTCGGCTTGTAAAAGTGTGAAATAGACTCTATTCTCACGGCAGCCCACTGGCAAACAGTTCTTGCTCCACCTGATACCTAGGGGTGTGTGTGTGTGTGTGTGTGTGTGTGTGTGTCTGTCTGTCTGTCTGTCTGTCTGTTGCTTTCCGTTAAAAAGGCATTAAAAACACAAAACATTGCTTTTTTTTTATTTTGGTGTTTAATGTATTTTCCAGAAATTAAAATAGATTATTTTTCTAGTTGGAACCATTGGCGTAGCTAATGAAAGTGCAGCCTAGTGCAGACAGCAAAATGATGCCCTGGAAGTGACATCACAACAGGAAGTGACATCACCATTGTATTTTCATTTTCTTGGGTTTTTTGGCCGTAAGGTTTGATAGAATACAGATATTCCAATCTGGTTTGTTTCATTGCATTCAGGATTAAGTTACCTTGACAATTATATAGAACAGGACAGTATTATTCATACATACCAAGGTTTCCACAGTTTGGGCCACTAGTGTTAAGCTCAGCTTATTGCCCCCCTAAAGCTTGTTGCCCATCGCAGTTGCACCCCCTGCACTTTAGCTACGCCCGTGGCTGGAACTAATACTACGGCTTCATCTGCTGGCACTAGCCCACTGATATCACCTTCCTTATATCCTACACTTTTGGAGTATTTCAAACGAATAAAAATGAGAACTCGGATACATAAGACAGAATAAAAACAGAACTCTTTCTGCCTTTCAAATCACAAAACAGTAAAAACAAAACACCATTTTGATGCCCCTATTAAAATAACCAATTGAAAACAACAACAAACACAACTCAAAAACAAAAACACTACTCAAAACAATCAGTGAAACACACACACATACAGTAGAAAGGGAACAAAACAAAACCGCTCAAACTCAAGCACGACAGCATCAGGAATGCAGAATGAAATAATGGTTTGTCGATATGGACTTGGCGATGCCCTGGAAGTGACATCACAACAGGAAGTGAAACAGACCTTTCAACAGACCTTGAAACCCACGTGGGGCGTAAAACCATCTATGGAAGGCATACTGCTGAGGATGAACAGCCAGGATGGTGTAGTGGTTTTGGGGTTGGACTTAAAATCCTCACCTGGTTATGAAGCTTCCTGAGTTACCTTGAACAAGTCACAAGCGCAATCCTAACCTGGAGTTAGGTCGGCAAAGTCTGGCCGCCACAAGGGACACCGTAAAGCGCGTTTGGACCACTCTCGGAGTCAGGGAGGATGACGCACGCCTGTGTGCTGGCCTCTCTGGCTCTGAAAATGGTCCAAACATACTTGACAGTGTCCCCAAACATTGCTGGCCTAACTGTGCCAGCCTAACTCCAGTTGAGGATCAAGCCCTCAGCCTTGCCTACTTTTCAAGGTTGTTGTGAGGACAAAAGGTGGGAAGGAACCTGAGCTTGTTGGAGGAAGGGCAGTATAAAAAATCTGAATAAATAAAGTCCCACCATCATTCCTGATTAATTCCCCAGCCTTTGTCTTCCCTAGTGCTCCCATGCAAGAATCAACCACCTGAGAGCATCTCTTACATTATTATCATCATCATCATCCAGAATATTTACACACACTTCTTCTACAAGGGCAGTTCACAAAGCAGTTTACCAAGATCATGGTTCCTTGTCCCCAAAGACCTTACAGTTTAAAAAGATGCAGAAGAACCACCAGCAATGGCCACTGGAGAAAGATGCTGCCTCTTCAGATGACGTTTCGGAAAAGAAGCCAGTGCAGAACTTTCCTTGTGGTTTATGCACAAGGCAAAAGTGCAATAGTCTATTTGCAACGAGTTGGCGCCACCCACTGGGCACCCAGGAGTGTCACAACTTGGAAATATCAAGCCGGTGGCCAACTCCTAGAGCAAAAATGATTGGCTGCTGCCTCGGCCAATGAGGGCTCAGAGAGCCGCACACTTTCCATTGTTGTCCATTGCATTCTTTTGAACTCCTTACATCTCTGCAATGCAAAGTTTCCAAGACTTGGAAGCATTTTCACAAGGGATTGCATTTGTGGCACTGGTGAACGGTGACCCTGCCAGCTTAATCAACGAGCCTCCATGTAATGTGTTTGCGTGACATGACGCTTGCTGGATAAGTCCACTTGAAAATCATCTTCATTTTGACTGCTGCTACTTTGGTGTCCACCTGAAAGGCTTAAGACAGGATGTGTCCTGAATTTGCCTGACCTCTCCCAAGATCTCACACAGGAGAAAGGAGAGCAAGTGTCACTCCTACAGAGCTGCAGGAATCTGTAGGGCAAGCAACTGGGCCATTTTGCCTTCACTGCTTCCTGTCCCATCTCAGAAACATCCTCAAAGGTGCCTCTGCTGGGACCAGGCAGGTTTTGCTGAGAAAGGTATGGCCCCACCCCGCTCCTTTCATCAGCGAGTCATTCAAAAATGTCCCCAAATTCCTGAGCTGGGCTGAAGGCATCTCACGTTTTGCCCACATTCTCTTTTAAAAACCACAGCCCACAATTAATCTGTGCCGGTTTCTTAAGCCAAAAGAGCACGGTTCTTTATGTTCCGAAGCCGTCTCCATGGATAGCGTCGAATCGTTGCCGACACCTGCTATCTTTAAGGAAAAACCCTTTTCAACTAAACGGCGTTTAAGAAACCTGCCTAGTTCACATTGACGAAGACTGCCCTCAAGTCTGTTTGCTTCCAGTTTGGGGCATGAGAAGGTCATCTGGGTAAGGTGGGTGGGAAGGACGGTGATTCAGGGGAGCTTGCCCTCTTCACTAGCTGCCGGAAGGCTCCCGTTATGGAGAGGTGTATGCTGGTAAACCACCACAATCTGGAGAAAGAGAAACACACGTCAAGTCAGTCTCACGCTACAGGTATTCCACAGATCAGCTTACGAAAGACAGAACAGTGCTTTGGCCCAGATCCAAGCCACACATTATGAGAATTGTGCAATGAGTGTGCCTGTGGGTTTTTTTTTTTTTTGGTGTTGATGCGCATGTGGCTTCTTTCATACCAGGCAGTGCCATGAGAAAGCCTGGGCCATCCCAATCAGGAAGGAAAGATTGTCAAAATGTTATTGAGTCCCCAGTCCAATTTTGCTCATGAGTTTGCAAGCTCGGAGGGCAATCCTCACCTGGAGTTAGGCTGGCACAGTTAGGCCAGCAAAGTTCGGCTGGCATAAGGGACACCGTCAAATATGTTTGGACCACTCTCGGAGTCAGAGAGGCCAGAAAACAGACGTGCGCCATCCTCCCTGACTCCGGGAGTGGTCCAAATGTGCTTTACGGTGGCCCTTGTGCTGGCCAAACTTCGCTGGCCTAATTGTGCCGACCTAACTCCAGGTGAGGATTGCACGCTCAGTGTGAGGAGGCTTCACACATCACCCTCATATTCGGTCTCTTACAGTAGATCTTAGCAATAGGACTGGGAATCCCGGAATTTTAATCAGGGAATTTTTGTATGCCTGACTATAGGTGAGAGGGCTTACACTCAGTGGTGTTATTCTGCTGGAACGCTGGGCGGGACATCCGGGTGATCGACAGCCCGCCCGTCGCGTTCCGCAGCGTTACGCCATTTGCGTAACCAATTACGCCGCTTGTGTATGTTACGCAAACGGCGTAACGCTGCAGAATGCGATGGGCGGGCTGTCGATCACCCGGATGTCCCGCCCAGCGTTCTGGCAGAATAACACCACTGCTTACACTTTCAAAGGAAAGGACGATTTTAGGCTTGGGCAGAAGTTTTAGCCGAGAGGGTTAATGCCTCCGTTTGCCCGAAGATAACAGCTGAAGATCTGAAAGTCGTGAGCTCGAGACTACCAGAAGTCTCTGTGAGCGGCAGATCTTGCAAACTGCAGCTGATTAAAAGCTGAGTTCCAGCTGCCTCATGTGAGGGGGAGTGTGCCGGTCAGCTGCGTCTCTGGTGGGAGCAGGGAAGCCTCTTATCAGCCAGACAGGTGGCTAAGAAAGAAGGCTAAATCCAGAAAGGAAGATCTGTATGAGTGTTGTTCTTGAAAGATAGAACATTCCTGTAAATTGTAAAAACCTTCGGGTTTGTAAATAAAAGTCTGCCTATGTAAACCGCCTTGAGTTACAGTCATTAGAGAAATCTAGTGATCTTAAGAAAGGCGGTATATAAATACATGTATTATTATTTTAAATCCCTGTTTTACTCCAAAATGGAACCTCAATGCAAGTTCCAACCCTGATGTAACACACTGACAAATACTTAGGAGAGAGGAGAACGATCCCTGCACTTGGGATCCAGACACCTGACTCCCAGATCCCAGACCCTTTTAAAGGTTACCATTTTACTGCTGGTGTCTTGGCACAAGAGCTTGCTCCCGAAGAAAGCATTGGAGATGCTGATGCAAAATGCCAGGAGGGTGAAGAGCAGGAGGACCGACATGATACCAACCGTAACATCCTGCCGACAAAGCAGAAATCGTGACCCAAGGAAATGGCTGCTGCACTGTTGCTAGCACCGACCGGGGCCCTCGTGTCAGCGGGGGTGCCCTTGAGTTCAGTGGTGTCATTCAAATGATTTAGGAACAGGAACTCACTTTTGATTGGCACTTGTCGGGAACCCGGAACCAGCCACTGAGCCCGTTAACGAGCCCGTTAACGCCCGTTCTGGTCCATTCCCCCTGAATGACATCACTGCCTTTGCCCCCCTAGGAATCCAGAGTCGCTCCCTTTAACCCTCTGAGTGCCGGCCAACCAAGAAGAAAAGCTCTTTGCAGAGGAATTGGGAGGGGGGGAGGAGGGAGAGTGAAGTGGGCGGAGTCAGCCCTAATTTTAACTAGTGGAACTGAGTTCCCCCGCGTTCCCCCTGCATGACATCACTGCTTGAGTTGCACCCAGAGTCAGGGCTCTGCAGGGAGCAGGACTGACCCTTCCCTGCCGAGTATGGACAGGCACTCACGTGCGGGATGACTTGGGCTTCGTAACACTGCGGATCCAGTTCCCGCTGACCATAATTGCTGCACCGCTGCACGGCGTACCGTCGGTCACTGAGCAGCGACAGGGAGACGAGCAGGATGCCAACGCTGGCTGCCACGGCACTCAACACGTTCATGCTCACCACGCCTTTCAGCTAGGAGAGTCAAGCCACAATGTTAACCAAGGCATCTTGGCCCTTTCGGAACCCAGAACCCCTGAGACAGGGATAACAACCCTGGAACATTTGCCCCAGATCAACCCCACTGGCAAATTTACTAGTCATCACAGCCCATAAGGTAGGGGTGGGTTTTTTTTGGTGGAAAGCTACTTTTTGGCCGTTAAAATATCTGAATAAAAACTTGGTGGGTCGTGACCTGATGTCAGGTGGGTCGCGGAGAGCTGGGAGCAGCCACCTTGGAAACTGCAAGGAAACTGCAACCTTACTCTTGTTATTCCTTTTATGAGCATTAACAGTTTGAATTTTCAAGTGTGGTTTATTATTTTTAGTTCAGTTCTTTTTCATCATACTTTGTCTTGCTTCCGGGATGCTGTACAATTGCTGCAGTCCAAGAATGCCAATCTGCATTTCAGGAGCGTCAGTTTATTACGTTACAAGGACAGCACTTCCTGCTTGATGATGTCACTCCTGGCCATGGCATCACTTCCAGGTTAATGACATCACTTCTGCTGGGTCCCAATACAATTGCCATATTAAAAAGTGGGTCCTGGTCTAAAACATTTGAGAATCCCCGACCTATATCGTCTACCTAGTAGACTTCTAAAGCATTTAACATTAATAAAAATAAGAATGAGAATTTATTATTAAAACACATGATGCTGCAATTTGCTATTTTAATCCAGAAATTTGGGGGGGGGGGAATCACCAAAAAACGCACACACACCCCTACCCATAGGAAACACCACAAAGCCATAAGGCCACCGTAACCAGTCATGCGTCTCAGATAAGCCCAAAAGAAGCGTACCTCTCTCCTGCGGTGCAAGGGAGATAAGGGTCTTACATGGGAAGCAAAAAGGAGGCTGGAGCACCCTGCGCTATCTCATCCGTTTCATCCCCCAGAGTCCAAAAAGGTTTGTTACCAGTATTGCCTTGGGGTTCCTGGCAGCTGCCACAGTCAGCGATCCAGAAATGATGTACTGTAAGAGACAGAGAAGGACAGTCAGAGCCACTGAACAATGCAGAAGCACAAAGGGTGCAATCAGTGGTGTTATGTTGCCGGAACGCTGGGCGGGACATCCGGGTGATTGACAGCCTGCCCATCGCATTCCGCAGCGTTACGCCGTTTGCGTAACGTATGCAAGCGGCGTAATTGGTTACGCAAACGGCATAATGCTCCGGAACGTGACGGGCGGGCTATCGATCACCCGGATGTCCCGCCCAGCGTTCCGGCAGCATAACACCGCTAGGTGCAATCCTAACCTGGAGTTAGGCTGGCACAGTTAGGCCATCAAAGTGTGGCCGGCACAAGGGCCACCGTCAAACAGGATTTGGTGAATCACAGAATACTGTCTATTTGTAAAAAACCCATTGAAAAATGGCGGTTTAGACTAGCCTGCCCATGGAAGCCGCCTTAGGCATTTGCTTTGGCATGGGAAAGGCGGGGTAGAAATTCTTCTAAATAAATAAATAAGCTCAGCCCCAATGACATTACAAAACTGATGTTGTTGCTGTTGTTGTCTGGTCCCCCATAGAGGTTCTCAATCCTTTTTGGCCTACTCAGTGGCTCATAAGCTTTATATTGCCAACTGGGATGGAACTGGGATTTTTATTGCCAACAGGATCTAAAACATGGCAGTGGCTAAGCCGTTCCCCTAGGGGGAAGCAGACAGCTTTTTAGATATGCAGAATTACCAGGGCTCCAGTCCAATGCGGTGCCAGCGCGATGATGTAAAAGAACCGGAATTTGTGGTCATATGCCAGGTTAAGCACAGCGCCAAATGCTATTCCAATGAGGCCTGTCAGTACCTGGGTAACCTGCAAAGACAACATCATTATTAAGCAGAGCATTCCCGTCAAGTCCCAATCTCCAGCCTGATCTAGTAAAGGCTGGGAAATTCAAGTGCATGATTTTTCTTCTACACCTGCTCTTAGCCAGAAGGCAAAGAAGCGATTGCATGCTTTTTCTCCTATACAGAGATAATCTGTGGCTGGGATCTGCAAAGCAAGTTGCACACGCCCTGGCATTCGAAAAATGCTTTGTTGAAATTGTGGGAAAGCGATCAGAGATAATGTCAATCCAGCACATAGGAAAGGAAAAAGAGAGAGTTGAGGGAGATGGCAGCCAGGAATAGGGCCTTCTCGGTGGTGGCCCCACAACTATGGAATACCCTCCCATTAGAACTAAGAACTGCTCCCTCTTTGGCAATATTTCGGCAGGGGCTGAAGCCTTTTTTATTAAGCAAGCCTTCAGTTGTTGACAGGCTGGCTGGCATTTTTACATTTTTTATCTTACATTTTAGTCAATGAAGTTGCTGACCTCTTAACTAGAGTATGCAACTTGTCCCTTCAAACGGCCACGGTGCCAGAGGATTGGAGGATAGCCAATGTCACGCCAATCTTTAAAAAAGGGAGAAGGGGGGACCCTGGAAACTACAGGCCGGTCAGCCTAACGTCTGTTCCGGGTAAGATGGTGGAAAGCCTCATCAAAGATAAAATCCTAAAACACGTAGAGGAACAAGTACTGCTAAAGGAAAGTCAGCATGGCTTCTGTAAGGGTAGGTCTTGCCTCACAAACCTTTTGGAATTCTTTGAAAAGGTCAACAGGCACGTGGATGTGGGTGAACCTGTGGATATCATATACCTAGATTTTCAGAAGGCATTTGACAAGGTCCCCCACCAAAGACTGCTAAAGAAACTTCACAGTCAGGGAATAAGAGGGCAGGTCCTCTTATGGATCCAGAATTGGTTGAGGGCCAGGAAACAGAGAGTGGGGGTCAATGGGCAATTTTCACAATGGAGAGAGGTGAAAAGCGGAGTGCCCCAGGGATCTGTCTTGGGGCCCGTGCTTTTCAACTTATTCATAAATGACCTGGAGACAGGGATAAGCAGTGAGGTGGCCAAGTTTGCGGATGACACAAAACTTTTCCGGGTGGTAAAAACCAGAAAGGATTGTGAAGAGCTCCAGAAGGATCTCTCCCAGTTGGGGGAATGGGCAGCCAAATGGCAGATGCGTTTCAACATAGACAAATGTAAAGTGATGCACGTTGGGGCAAAAAACCAAAACTTTACCTATAGGCTAATGGGTTCTGAGCTGTCTATGACAGCTCAGGAGAGAGATCTTGGGGTGCTGGTGGACAATTCAATGAAGGTATCGACCCAGTGTGCGGCAGCAATTAAGAAGGCCAATTCCATGCTTGGGGTCATTAAAAAAGGGGTTGAGAATAAAACAGCCAATATTATCATGCCATTGTACAAATCAATGGTAAGGCCACACCTGGAATATTGTGTCCAGTTCTGGTCGCCGCATCTTAAAAAGGACATAGTGGAGTTGGAAAAGGTGCAGAAGAGAGCGACAAAAATGATTACGGGGCTGGGGCACCTCCCTTATGAAGAAAGACTGCAGCGTTTGGGGCTCTTCAGCCTAGAAAAAAGGCGCCTGAGGGGGGACATGATTGAGACATACAAAATTATGCATGGAAGGGATAGAGTCGATAGAGGGATGTTCTTTTCCCTCTCTCAAAACACCAGAACCAGGGGGCATCCGCTAAAACTGAGGGTTGGGAGAGTTAAAACAGATAAAAGGAAGTACTTTTTTACCCAGCGGGTAGTTAATCTGTGGAACTCCTTGCCACAGGAGGTGGTGATGGCATCTGGTCTTGATGCCTTCAAGAGGGGATTGGACAGATATCTGGAGGAAAGGTCCATCGTGGGCTATAGGCAATGATGGATTGTGCAACCTCCTTACATTGGTGATGGGCTACTGGTACCAGGTGCAAGGGAGTGGCAACAGGATGCAAGCATCTTGTAGTCTCATGCCTTCCTGGGGCACCTGGTGGGCCGCTGTGAGATACAGGAAGCTGGACTAGATGGGCCTTTGGCCTGATCCAGCAGGGCTCTTCTTATGTTCTTATGTTCTTAATTATGGGATCCACAGGGCTTGCTCATTTTAAATTTTAACTGTTTTTAATATTGCTTTTTAACATTGCTTTAATTTGTTGTGATTTTTTTTCATGTGAATGTTTAAAATTGTAAGCCGCCTTGGGTGCCCATGGGGCAGAAAGGTGGGATAAAAATTAAATAATAACAATAATAATAATGTTCCTATCTAGAGCAGAGCATCATTCTGGATTTTACATGTCTGGGAAGCCAAGGTACAAGACATTCCTGTTCCTAGCCCCGTAGCCTTGAGCAATGAATTCAGTTAATCTCTGTCAGTTTCGTAGCCGAGTCATATTTTGAACGAAGATCACACACAACACTCAACACACTCATCACACCCAACACTCTAACCACGATACCACACTGGTTCATCGGCCCAGTGGCGATGTCATCAGCTGGAGTGCTCCAGAGCTGCCTTTGAAACTCTGTTTCCTAAGGACTTTAGAAGCATCCGGCTCAGCAGAGGCAAAATGAGACGTTTGCCTAGGGAGATATTGAAGCCGCAGACTTTTCCCCAAGGATTGTTTGAGAGACAGTGTGTAACTCACGTTGCATTAAGGCTCCAACCCTGTGCAGATTTACCTAGTCATACATCTCTTAGGACTGATTCCATCCAACTTTCCCGCATTGAAGCAGCTGCGATGTGGTGGAGAGATGTACAGCGATGGGATCTACAAATGAACAAGGCGAACGCTGGGCGGGACGTAAGCGGGACTTCCGCTTGAGTGGCAGCCCGTCCGTAGTGTTCCGCGGCTGCCCTGGCCTCGGGGGGGGGGCTCCTGCTTACCGCGGGGGACAGGTGAGGGTCGCGCCAGGTGCCTGGGCGAGCAGTGGGGGGCGCACTAACCGGGGGCAGCCCCCCCAGGCCAGGACAGCTGCAGAACGCTACGGACGGGCAGCCAATCACGCGGAAGCCCCGTGTAAGTCCCACCCAGCGTTCCCCTTGTTCATTTGTAGAGCCCATCGCTGGAGATGTACCAGGGCCCTGTGGCACCCCAGGCAAGTCTAGTGACATCATGACACAACACCACGATGCCATGTGACATCATGACATCACACACAGGCCCTTACAGCTGTGGCTTGGGTAGTTTCACCCCAGCGGCAGCTCTGAGCCTATGCGCTCCGTCACTTCCCAAGTTATGGACCCTTGTGGCCACGGCAAAATCACCTGGGCCGTGGCTGCTGAGAACCCAGGGGCTGCCATCCACTTCACAAGCTGGGAGGTGGATGGGGATGCGGCCAGTGATGTCATGCAGGGGGAACGCGGGGGAACTCAGTTCCACTAGTTAAAATTAGGGCTGACTAAGCCCACTTCACTCTCCCTCCTCCCCCCTCCCAATTCCTCTGCAAAGAGCTTTTCTTCTTGGTTGGCCGGCACTCAGAGGGTTAAAGGGAGCGACTCCGGATTCCTAGGGGGGCGAAGGCAGTGATGTCATTCAGGGGGAACGGACCAGAACAGGCGTTCCGGATCCTAATGGGCTCCGTGGCTGGTTCCAGGTTCCCAACAAGTGCCAATCAAAAGTGAGTTCCTGTTCCTAAATCATTTGAATGACACCACTGGATGCGCCCTTGAACATGTGGCTGAGAGGGTGGAAGCGGACCCATAATTTCCCAACTGGGGAAGCAACTGCTACACACGCTGGCACCTCCCCACCACGAGCCCCCACGGCCCTGCCCTGCAATCCCTCTGACCCTACCTTGCGGTAGCCGCTTAAAACTGCCTCCCCACTGCAGGACGCAGCACACACCCCTTTGGCAGAGTTGCATCGAAGCCGAAACGTGGCATGGAATCCGGTCCTTTGTGATCAGGCCCAACCTTCTTGGAACAAAACCCGAAAGCCGCACCCCTCGAGCCAGGGAAAGAAGGCAGAGAGGCACAGCACGGCTCCTGTGGACTCCAAATGCGCCGTACTCACCCCCAGGGCCAAGGGCTCTCCCTTATAAAACTTCTTCAGGAGCGGTGGCATCTCTTTAGGGTTCTCAGGGTCCATCGTAGATGCGGGAGAACTGACACCCAGCAAGCGTGATCTGAGACAGAGAAAGTCACTGGGGTGGAAGAGAGAGATCAGGGGAAGAGGAAAAAAAAAAACAGTACAAGGCAATTACCATTTTTGGAGGAAAAAAGCATTATCTCAAAAGTTTGGCCAGCTTTCCTCTAGATAGGGAACACTTTGCTATTCACCGCGGCTGACCAAGCAGAAGTTCCTGGTGTGGAATGGCATTGCTGATGAAAGCCACACCTGCTGAATGTCTGCCTGCTTTGCTGCTTTTAAAAATACTAAGAACATCAGAAGAGCCCTGCTGGATCAGGCCAAAGGCCCATCTAGTCCAGCTTCTTGTATCTCACAGTGGCCCACCAGATGCCTCAGACAGCACACGAGACAACAAGACGCCTGCGATTGCACCTGGCAATCTCTGCACCTGGCATTCTGAAGCAGCCAACTTCGAAAGTAAGGAGGTTGCACCACCCATCACAGCCTGTAGCCGAGGACTTTTCCTCCAGAAATCTGCCTGATCCCCTTTTAAAGGCACCTAGGCCAGATGCCATCACCTCCTGTGGCAAGGAGTTCCACAGATTAATTACCCGCTGGGTCAAAAAGTATTTCCTTTTATCCATTCTCTCTCTCTCAATCCCAACACTCAATTTTAGCGGACGTTCCCAGGCTCCGGAGCTGTGAGAGAGGGAAAAGAACGCCCCACTATCCACCCCATCTTGGGGGGCTGGAGTGGAACCCTGCGACCACGCCCACCTTATCACAGCCCAGGAATGGGCAGGGGTCGCCTTGGGCAGGATTTTCGGGTCTGGCACTGCGTCTAAACGACCCAGAGAAATTGCTCGCTACTGAAGTTTGCGCCCCTCTCCACGTGCTTGCCCCCGAAAGGGGAGGGAAGCAGCCGCAACACGTGTCTCTCTTCCTTAACACTCTAGGACTCCTTCGGTCAGGATTGCGAGGAGATTGGGGGGGGGGGGCGCTCCTGGCCAGGATCCAAGCTGGAGAAGCGAGTGGAGATTCCGCCTTGCAAAGCCCGTCTCTCCCCGGGAACCCAACGCCTCTCCAAGCCCCATCCCGCCCGCGAGGAGACCAACCGGCGCTCGCCACATCTTCTGCCGCCCTGCAGTGGTCCTTTAAGCCCGGACGCAGCAGCGAGGGCGCGATGCCCGTCGAAGGTGTACCTGCGGTTCTGGACCGACGGACCGTGCCCAGCCCGCTCCCCTTCGCAGGCGGGCCTTACCTGGGCTGGCACCGATCGCCTGATCGCTGTGACTCAGGTTCTCGCCATGTGACGTCAGACTTGAGGAATTGCTCTTAAAGCGACAGTAACACGCGTGGCTCGTTGAGGCTGCAATCTTATGCACACTTTCCTGGGAGTAAGCCCCATTGAACTCAGTGGAGATACTTCTGAGTAGACATGCATAGGCTTGAGCTGTCAATCTCTTGCAGGACTGACCCAACACAGTCTGATGCACATGAATGTGCCACGCTCCATTCATGTGCATCCGTGAATGGTGCCATGCTCCAACATGCTCTATTCATGTGCATTCATGAATGATGCCATGCTTTGACATAAAAATCTCTCATAGATACTCTATAAATATTTCCATGCTCCAACATGATCTAGTCATGTGCATCTATGAATGATGCCATGCTTTGACATGAATATATATGAGAGATTTGCATCGATAAATATTTCCATGCTCCAACATGCTCATTTCATGTGCATCCATGCATGATGCCATCATGCTCCCACATGAAAATTTCTCCCAAGTGAAAATATGTAATGAAAAGTACATACTGTATGTAAATATTCCTACATGCCAGATTTGCTTTGATGCATCTCCTGTAGAATCCCTGATCCCTGTCTCATAGCTGTTGCACAACAGCTACATATGTTTTTTTTCATAAATACGTAACCCTTTATTGGCATAAAAAATGTTTTTTTTTTTCAAATACTGGAGTATGCCTAAGTAATTCTTTAGATCCAAGCCAGACACGATCTCTGTGAGGAGAGAACGGAATGCCCGATATGGCCTTAAATTGGTATAGCTCTTCCTAATGGTTTGTCTGCAATGCAAAAGCAAGGCAATCTGTGGTAGTCTGGTATGGGGCTACTCACTGGGTAGCAGGAGAGATACCATCTGGAAATGCATAGAGGGATGCTAATTCCTAGAGGGATGCAGTTGGTTGCTGCCTTAGCCAATGGTGACTCAGAGATCCACATGTTCACATTTAGGAAGAATGGTACCCACATTTTTTTTTTTTTGCTTCAAAGTTTGAGCCAACTCATTTCTTTACTTTTAAAAAGTTGCACACCACCTTTTCTTTTGCATGGTCCAAGGTGACTTACAGTGAAAATTAAACAATATACAGCACAATGCTAATAACAACAACCATCATCAGAAAAAAATAATAACGAACAGTAAAAATTCAGCAGCAAATAACACAATAGCAAAACAAACCCATTGGGTCCCCAAACCCATTTTGAAAAGTAGATTTTGCACAGTGTGCCTGAAAGTGTACACAGAAGAGGCTTCCCTGGCCTCCAGAAGGAAGGCATTCCAAAGGATTGGTGCTACCATCATCAAGGCCTTGCCTTCTCATCACATCACAGTCACTCATAAGAACATAAGAAGAGTCCTACTGGATCAGGCCAATCGAGTCCAGCTTCCTGTATTTCACAGTGGCCCACCAGGTGCCCCAAGGAGCACACAAGGCAACAAGATGCCTGCATCCTGTGGCCACTCCCTTGCACCTGGCATTCTGAAGTAGCCTACTTCAAACATAAGGAGGTTGCACAACCCATCATGGCCAATAGCCCACGATGGACCTTTCCTCCAGAAATCTGTCCAACCCCCTTTTAAAGGCACCTAGGCCAAATGCCATCGTCACCACCTCCTGTGGCAAGGAGTTCCACAGATTAACTACCCACTGGGTAAAAAAATATTTCCTTTTATCTGTTCTCACTCTCCCAATTTTAGTCGATGTAAACATGAATATTCAAAACATGAATGATATTATGATCTCACCATTCTGGGGAACAGAGGTGTGTGTGTGTGTATGTGTGTGTGTGTGTGTGTGTGTGTGTGTCCATGCGTGCTACATTTAGAAAATACAGTCTTTCAAATATGTCAGTCTTGATAGCAGGATGGGAAGGAGTAGCAATTCAGGGGTTCTCTGCATCCGTGCGAGTTGCTGGGAGGCTAACAGCATCACCTGGGGGTTGGTTCTGGTAAACCACAACAACCTGGAGAAAGAGCAAGCCTTATGAATCAGATCAGCATCAACATATAGGTACAGATATGCCCCAGTATCCGCTGGACACTGGATACTACCATGGATACTGGGGGTGCCTTTTTAAAGATAGGGGGACATCAGTGGTTTTGCTGCAACAAGGTTTAAAAAAGAGAGATTCCTTTAATGTTCACCTGTCTTTTTAATAGGCGTCCCAGTATCCATGGTATCCATGGGTAACTGAAACCATGGATACCGAATCAGTGGGTACCAGAGCATGCCTGTACTCCCCAGGTCAGAGGAGGAACCACAGGGGAATGTCTGCCAAATGCTGTCATTACATTACACAAAGCATACAATTAGCACTTCTGTTGTTTGGGTATGTGTGTGTTGCAAATAGGAGCTGGGGGAGTGTGACTCTAGGATAAGAGTGAGTTAACTCTGTATCCCTGGTCTCTAGTCATAGTCTTCAGATTTGCCAGAGCTTGAACTAAGTTTTAAATTTGTTTTCACTTCTCTCTCTCTCTCTCTCTCTCTCTCTCTCTCTCTCTCTCTCTCTCT
>JAJKFI010032435.1:0-25487 GCA_029204185.1 Lerista edwardsae | reverse complement strand
AGAAATCCAAGCATGCGGTAGCTGCCCAAATCAGGGCATGGGGGGGGTTGGATGTGGCCCATTGGCTGTATCCAGACTCCACCCCCTCCCTGGGCTGCCCCACCCACCGGAACACCCCTCCCCAACCCCATTCCACCCTCCCTCCTGCCTTCCCCCTGCCCAGAACAGCCCCTGCACCAGCCGAACTGGGTTGGCCCAGGAGAAGCACACCTGGCACCTACTCCAGCGCTGCCGCATCAGCGCAAGTGAGCGTTACAGGGACAGCTCTCACCGGCCAATGGGGGAGCTTAGGATTGCACCCATAGCATTGACTGCTCTCAGCTGTAGGCTTGGCTTTGCAGCCCGATTGGAGAAGGACTGCCTGTGTGTTGCAAGGCCGAACCCAATCTGCCTGTTTAGGAAGTGCCTCCTTTATTTTCTTTTTTTGAACAAATGCCACCTTTTCCCGTAATCAGACAAGCAAATCCTCTGTTGGGAAACCCCTTTTGTTTGTGTGTGTAGGAGGCTGCATGCCAAAGTGTGGACTTGAGAGTTCCAGTTGCCAAGGTTCCTGAAAGAGCTCTTGCCTCTTTGCCTGTCAACGGGAGTAATGGAGAGGAGGAACGCGATAATCTCAGGCTGCTGGAGGGATGGGAATTTTTTAAAGGTTAAAACATGAGATTAGAACCCAGATTCGAAGGCAGCTGCTTCTTAGCAACCCGGTTGCAAAACACCTAGCTCAGCTGCAAAACATTTCTCTGAATACAGCCAGAAACTGCAAATAAGGGTGCAATCCTGACCAACTTCCCAGCACTGATACAGCCATGCCCAGGGGGCATATGTGGCATCCTGCAATTGGGGGGGGGGCACAGTCGCAGAAGCCTCCTCAAGGTCAGGGAATGTTATATCAGAGCTGCATTGCCTGTACCCTAGAACTGGAAAGTTGGTTAGGACTGCACCCTTAATTTGCAAGGAAACCAATATTTTGTTGGCGTTGCTCATACTAGGGAGCTGAAAGGTTGGTTAGAATTACACCCTTAGTTAATTTGCAAGCAAACCAATATTTTGCCTGCAAATCAGGAGAATAAACCCAGGCTATCTATAGCCCCAAATGATTATGATGATGCAATTTTATTCCTAAACTATGCCATTATGGTTTCCTCTGAAAAGAATCATATACACCATCTCAATGAAGCCATCTCTCAGAACAGAGCACTGAATACTAGAGGAGGCAAATGGACCGGGATCGTCAGGTTCTCAGAACATAATTTTGGATGCTTCAGAATGCACGAATGAAGACATGATTAAGCTTAAACTAACAAAGCACTGGACCCTAATGGGTATACTGGTGATGTTTCTTTGAGACTTCAAGGACCAATTTGTCCCTCAATTGGCCATGCTGCAATACAGGATTGCATATTCTTCTGGGGGCAATCCACGTTGAACACAACAAAACCTTCCGTTTCTAAAACACTGAGAGGAATACAAGAGAAAAAGAACAAAAAAGGACACACATACTGACTGCCAATAACCGACTGCCTCCCTCCTCTCAATAAGGCTGACCTCCTCTGAGCAGAACCAGAACGTCTATTCTCTGAGGCTTTTAGCATTGAGGTAATGATAATTAAGAACATAAGAAGAGCCCTGCTGGATCAGGCCAAAGGCCCATCTAGTCCAGCTTCCTGTATCTCACAGCGGCCCAACAGGTGCCCCAGGGAGGCACGAAACAACAAGATGCTTGGATCCTGTTGCCACTCCCTTGCACCCAGTACTCTGAAGTAGCCCACCACCAATGTAATGTAATGTAATGTAATTACCCTCACCTGACTCATGAGTAGTTTTCCTCATTCTAATACAAGACACGTTCCACATGAAACAACCATTTCGTGGCAGCCAGTTTCACCATTTGAGTCTCTTTATATCTCCAGGGAGACTCCAGTTTCAGGATACCTTTCAGTTACCGCGTTTGGGGACGGGGGTCATTTGGGATTTGGCCGGTGAGGCTGATCTCGACTCCACCAGCCAACAGGCCTGCATAATCTCTGTGAGAACTGGACAGGGCCCAGGCTTTTCCTTCTTAGATTGCTTAACGCTTCTTTTCTGTTGTTCTTTTCTGCCTAACCTGAGAAATCATGTGGCTTGCAGTTGGTGTCCCCTTACACATGAAGTACCCCGGTGAGTGTAAAGCAGGAGAAGGGTGGGGTGGCAGGGTGGAGAGAGACTGAGACTACAGTCCTAACCTGAGGTTTGGCCAGCAAAGTTTGGCCAGCACAAGGGACACCGTAAAGCGCATTCGGACCACTCTCAGAGTCGGGGGGGATGGCGCACGTCTGTGTGCTGGCCTTTCTGACTCCGAGAGTGGTCCAAACATGCTTTATGGTGTCCTTTGTGCCGGCCAAACTGTGCTGGCCTAACCCCAGGTTAGGACTGTGCCCTAAATGGTTCCCTAGATATCATGGCTATTGGGACATATTAAAAAGATAGGGGAACATTCAACCAATCTTTTTACCTTGTTGCAACAAAAACCACTGATGTTCTCCTATCTTTAAAAAGGCGTCTCCAGGATCCACGGTTTCAGGAATCCACGGGAAGGTTTGGAATGGAACCCCCAGTGGATACAGTGGCAGGCATACTATCAATGTCCAGCTAGGTGGAAAATGACAGCATGAGACATCCTGATGCAGTGGCGTTTCTATAGGGATGGCAAAGCTCTAAGTTTTGCAAGAAGCCTCACCTTGCAGTGGAAATCACTCCTCTCCTGCACTGTTTTAGCCAATCCTCACAGGGAACAGCAACATCTTGGCGTTGCTTACTGGCTACAGCAGCAAGGGAGAGGAGGGATTTACATGACAGGGTAAGGCTCCTTGCAAAACTTATTGCTTTGCCATCCCTGTAGAAACACCTCTGTCCTGATGATGTAAATCAATATTAGCCGTCACATTTTTGAAGTTGGGCTAAGGCTAAGGTCCACTGAACGTCTTCTAAACTTGCAAAACAAGGAAGAGTCGACATATCGAACTTCAGGTATCAGGTGAGACATGAGAGCAAATACTTCGCTATTGACTACTGTGTGTCAACACGGCCTGCTCAAACAGCCTCTCTTTTATTTTGCAAAGAAACCAGGCAAATTTACTTTTCTTGGCAGATGGATCTAGGTGATAATAATTAAGGGATGAAGGGAGAAGATCCTAAAGATTAGGCTTGATAGAGAAAAATAAAGTAAAATTTAACACCTAAGAAGGCTTGTTTCATGCTAACAGGCTTTGCAGGGGAATGAATGATTATTTTTGCACACATTTTTAGAGCGCAATCCTAAAGTGCGCTGGTACAGTGAGGACGGCAGGCCTGTGCTAAATCCAGCACAGATTCAGTGCGCTGGGCAGCCTCGCTGGGACAAGGGCATGTTCGTGCCAAAAAAAAACTGCCTTTCAACTCCTGCAGTTGGATCCCCTCCCCTGAAAATCCAGCTTTTTCCTTAGGACTCCAGACCCCAGTTTCATTCGATTTGGAGGCAAAGAAACTGCTGAGTCAGCTCAACATATCGGTGAGGCGGCAATTTGGCAGAAAGGCAGCCAGCACAAGCCCCTTCTACGACTGATCTTCCAGCCATTTTCTGGGTTTTCAGTGGAAGAGGGGAACGGAGTCAAAGAGGAGGAGGGTAAGGGCGTGGTGAGCTTTGAAGCGTCTGCAAGAATGTCTTTCCCTCCCATCAGCCATTTCTTTCCAGGAAACTGAGTCCTCCTGGTTCCATTTTGCCAAGGGAGAAACCTGAGTGGTCCAAACCTACTTTACGGTGGCCCTTGTGCCGGCCAAACTTTGCTGGCCTAACTGCGCCGGCCTAACTCCAGGTTAGGATTGTGCCCTGATGATCAGTTGCACATATCCACCTTCTTTTGGGGCCTCTACTCGTTTCAAGTCAAGTCAAGAACCTTTATTGGCATAACAAGAAGTACATTGCATCAACAGCCGCAACTATTAGGTTAAAAAGTTAGGGTTAAATTCATTATCTCATTAAGAAAATTGGCTACAGCATTAGTAATTGGGGGGGTAACAGTCGCTAAGAAAAATGGACAGAAGATTAGGAAAGAGAAAAGATAAAGAAGTTATCCATGGCTCCAAGTAAAGTTGGTGTCGGTGGGTGTGAGCTGAATTCGTTTCATCTTTCCTGCTTTCTGTCTTACCATGTCTGGGACCAGTGACGAACAGAGGCCCGAGTGCGCCCATGGCTGGTGCCAAAAGTGCGCCCCCAGGACGTCGCCCTGCCCCCATGCGTCACTCCGACACACCTCCCTGCACCTGCATTTCAGAGCGTAACGGAGGCCAGGGAGGGCAGGTGGGCGGGCTGAAGAGCGCACAGTTTCCCCCGCAGACTGTGCGCAATGGCGCCCTGCCACCCCCGCCGCTGCCGGGAGCCCGTGGCTCGTGCCACCCCGGGCTACAGGTCAGATACGCTTCTGTCTGGGACAACCAGCCGCTCCCTCCTTATCTAATCCAACTTATCCAACCATGCTTCTCTCTATCAACAAGCTTTTCTTTCAAGCACATCCTTCGAGATCCACTTCTAGAGAACCCCTTCTCCCCTTAATTGCACTTGGTGCGCAGCTCACACTGGCCCCATCCTCTCTGGTGCCATGCCTCTGTGACTTTGCCAACCCTCCATTATCTTCCCCATCAAATGCAAACAGTGCGCCCTCGGAACCCGGTCCCACGTCGCCGTAGCTTCAACATTCCTGAGCAACGCCTGTTGGACACTGTCGGTGCACAGAGTATTTGCCTATGCGCAGAAGTGCAAACATTTCCCCCTCCACTTGGGTTTTACCCAGCCCATCCATTGTGGCACTGCCCAATTTCTAACAAGGGATGTGCAAAGGAATTTGGTGGGATTAGACTGCTGAAATGTCCTGCTGTTTGGCGAAAGGCCCCTTTTCTTTTATGAGAACTGTTTACTCTGTTTCTGCAAACGTAGGTGTGGGAGGTTGATATATATGTGTGTGTGTGTGTGCGAGATGTTGATCCAGTCCACATATGCTTTCTGGCTGCACAACAGCCTCTGGAGGAGAGGCACAAGGGGGTCTTGCAATCACACTTACACACATTAGCTGAAGTCATAAGGAAACACCAGAATGAAGGCCATCTGTATCTTCCTCCTTTTAGCTGTGGGTAAGTAGATCTCTCAAACCACACCTGCCGCATCTTGCGTTACAGGCATGCCTGGTGCTAAAAGGTTTGGGAACCACTGGAAAAGATCCTTGTTCCTTGTTGAAAGGGTCAGACGGCATGACTGATGGCTGACCATACGGGCCGATTTGGACCCAATTAGAAGCACTGAGGAGGGACGGAACGAATGTCCCACTCTTTGACTGTAACGTCCAGAACTCATTCACGCAGGGGCTTGGAACACGCACATCACAAGTGTCTCTTTGGCTATTCTGGTGGAAACACAAAAGAAGTGTGCTAACATCCCAGCATCGTTCTAGGATTCCATGACTGTTGGACACAACATGCTCAGTGCCACACGTCTGGCCCGTTCAAACAAGGTGTGCATGCGTGCATCTGATGATCTCTGCTTGCTTCCTTTTTTTAGGATCAGCGCAGTCTTCTCCGGTTGAAAATTCAAAAGGTAAAGTACTGTGAGGTTGAGACGTAAGTCCCAGTTGGAGAATTATTTTGGACCCAAAACGAGGTCATGTTTATAAGAGGTGGGGGGGGGAGAGACGATAACCCTGGGAGGAGGGGGAGTGAGAAAATGAGGAGGGACTCCACCCATCCCCGACAAGGGAGGTAATTGCCTGCAATAACACATGTTGAACATGGGGAGAGATCTTTTCTATAGACCACTGGATCAAAGACCATCATCAGTAGAAGCTAGTTGTCAAGTTTTCCCATGCCGCCTAAATCAGTGGTTCCCAACCTGGGGGCCCACGACCCCCCAGAGAAACCGGAACCCCTGTATACCCCTTTAAGGGGAGTGGTTGGAAAAGTGACAGCAGCAACCGCCTCACAGTGTTGGCGCTACCGCTGCTGCCACAAAGAGCTCTGTTGAGGTACGGGGGGGGGAAGTAACGTGGCCATCCTGAGGGAGCGGGGTGGCAATCCCCTCTGCGGGCCACCCCGCCACTCTAAACAGCCACCTGCAGCCGTCTGACCCATGTCTGGGCTTGTGCAAGCCTTAAAGTGAATGTGATCGTCGCAGAGAGCTATTTGGGGTGGCAGCACGGCTCGCAGAGGGGATTGCTGCCACCTGCCCCCTCTGGATGGTGGCGCTACCCCTCCGGTGTCCCCCAGGTACCCCCCCCCAGGTACCCCAGGTACTCTTAGTGGCAGCAGCAGTGCAATCCTTGTGAGGCTGTCCTTGTTGTCACTGCCCTCCCCCGCAAGGACTGACCGGGTTCCCTACTTTCCCGTAAAGGTTGGGAACCACTGGTCTCAATGGAAGGCTTTTTTTGATCCCACAATGCTGCAGTCAAAATAGGATTCTTGAATGTGGATGTAGGAGGGTATTGAGCACAATAATGATGGCTTTAGTCTTTCCTGACAGCAGGATCTGATATGGGCAATTATCCTTTAAAGCTCCTACAAACAAAGTGTTAAGACACTGACCAAAAAATGCAGAAACCGGTGGTGCAATGCACACGATGTCTGCCATGCATACACAGGCCTGGTGTTACTAACAGCACAATCCTATGCATATCTATGATGTCAGTGCCATTGAGTTGCATAGGACTTACTCCCAGGCAAGTATGCAGAGCAGAGGTGCCCAAACTTGCTTCATGTAAGAGCCATATCAAATAAACTTCAGGTGCTTGACAGCCACAGTATTTACGAAGCATTTTAAATTCTTAAATATGTTTACTCACCATGAACATGGATCATATGTGTTAATCCAGTGGACTCTCGGATTATACCTAGTCAACACTTTTAAAGCTTGAAAATGTCTTATTTGCCTTTTATAGTAATTGTGATGCCAAAAGGAGCTCGGCCAACGTAGTTCTGCGAGCTGCAATTTAAATGTGATGCCTCTGTCCTCGTTATCCACTCTGCAGAGACCTTCCAGAGGCGGTAGGGACCTTCAGAATGGCACCTACGACCAGCGCTGATCCCTTTAAAATGGCTAGCAAAAGCATCCACTAGCCATGTGAGTCCATGCTGAAAACAGGTGCCATTCCGAAGGTCTCTGCAGCATTCAGAGATCTTTTGGCACTTCCTGCTGCACTCTGCTGGCTTCCGGAGGGTCTCTGCTGCATTCTTCTGATGGCAGATAAGGTACCCTTACATCTAACCCTATTGATCCCATAGGATCCATTGATCCCATAGGATCAATGCTTTGTTATCTGCGACGTTGCTATCTGTGAGGATTTCCAGGAACCTCACCCTAGCGGATAACGAGGACAGACTGCAATTAAATGGCTCCCTGTCCCAAAAGGGCTCACCATCTTACAAAAAAAAAGCAAAAAAGCAAAGCACCACCAGCTAACAGCCACTAGAAAACACACTGTGCTGGGGTGAAATGGGACATTTGCTTTCCCATTGTTGTGGTTCAGTCGCTAAGTCGTGTCCGACTCTTCACGACCCCCTGGACCACAGCACGCCAGGCCTCCCTGTCCTCCACTAGCTTCCGGAGTTCGCCCAATTTCATCTTCATCGCTTCGGTGACACTCTATAACCATCTCCTCCTCTGCCGCCCCCTTCTCCTTTTGCCTTCCATCTTTCCCAGCATGAGGATCTTTTCTCAAGAGTCCTCTCTTCTCAGGAGGTGGCCAAAGTACTTGAGCTTCAGCTTCAGGATTTGTCCTTCCAGGGAGCAATCAGGCTTGACTTCCTGGAGGACTGACCGATTGGATCTCCTTGCAGTCCAGGGGACTCTCAACAGTCTTCTCCAACACCATAATTCGAAAGCATCTATTCTTTGAATAGATCTATTCTTCATCTATTCATCTATCTGTCCCATTGCTCAATAGAAAAGGAACACCCCTTAAAAAAGTGTCTCTTTGCCCAGTTGCAGGATAATGTCATACTCACGTGTATTTATAATAGACGTAGATTTATATTGGTTATTAATTTCTATTATTTTTATTTAATAATATTCTTAATATATTGCATTAAATATTACACTATACTAAATAATACAGTATATTATATTATTATACACAAAACAACACCCTCCACAAAGTGGGGTCCTCTTGTAATACCCATTTCTGGCCCAGACTCTATGAACATAGAGATTGTCTTCTGCTCTAGAATCCTTGATGTATCCTTACGGAACAAGTGAAGGTGACTCCGTGAACCCCAAGTCGGATGATGGGACGTCTCCGGAGATCATCATTTCTGTGCCCTTCACCTTTTACGGCAAGCCGTACACCTCTCTCTATGTACGTAAGAACTGGCCACAATGAACCCTGTCTTCGTACAGCTCTGCCAGGAGAAAAGAGGGCAGAGAGCCCTGCTAGTTCATTGGCACATTTTTCGCACTCTTTGCCCACCTTGTCTCTTGAGATGCATCCTGTACACCTGTCCCAAAAGCCAAGACCTGTCCCTTGGCACAGCCTCACTATCAAATGGCAACCGTTTTGCCCCCCCCCTCCCCTAATTCATTGGTCTTCCTTCAAGGAATTCTGGGAACTATGGTGAGGGGCTGAGAATGTTGTTGTTGGATAACCTAGTCACCAGGGGCATAGCTACAGGGGTGCGGGGGTAGAGTTGCACTGGGCAACAAGCTTTGGGGGGGGGGGGCAACAAGCTGAGCTTGACACTAGTGGCCAAACATTGTGAAAGCCTTGGTATGTATGAATAATGCCATCATGTTCTGTACCATTCTCCCTTTGCCCCTTCAGGTCAACAACAACGGTGTGGTTTCCTTCGGTGTGAACGTCTCCCAGTTCACGCCTGACCCTTTCCCCCTGGATGGCGGATCGCCCTTCGTTGCCCCCTACTGGGCCGATGTCAACAACATCCTGGGTGGGAACGTTTATTGGAGGCAGACTACGAACCAGCAGATACTCAGCCGTTGCACTGCAGACATCAACCAGTACTTCCCGGAGATCCCCTTTACAGCCGTCTGGGCCCTCATTGCTACCTGGGACCGTGTTGCATACTTTGGGACTGCCTCAAAGAAGGTAGGCCTAACCAGCATGTTAGGCCAGCAAAGTTTGGCCGGCACAAGGGCCACCGTAAAGCACATTTGGACCACTCTCAGAGTCAGGGAGGATGGCAATGCTCACTGTCACCATTAGGGGGCTCCACCTTCATTCTTGCTGCTAATAGAAAATGCCTACTTGTATTAGCTCTGCTACCTTGTGCAAGTAATAATAATAATAAATAGGATTTAGATCTTTCTGCCTTATATTAGGTGGCTTCAAGGTGGCTTACAATAAGGTAAAAAGAAAACCAGATAAAATTAAAACAGATTGGACAGATTTCTGGAGGAAAAGTCCAACATGGGCTATAGGCCATGATGGGTGGTGCAACCTTGCAACCTCCTTACGTTAATAGTATGCTACTGCAGAATGCCAGGTGCAAGGGAGCGGCTACAGGATGCAAGCATCTTGTTGTCTCGTGTGCTCCCTGAGGCACCTGGTGGGCCGCTGTAAGATACAGGAAGCTGGACTAGATGGGCCTTTGGCCTGATCCAGCAGGGCTCTTCTTATGTTCTTAGAAACAATGACAAATAATTAAAGACTACTGGAGACAATACCTTGTAATGCATTCCTGTTGTGCTTTATTGTGCATAGCCATTTTTCTCTTCCTCTCCCCCTGCAGGTCAACACATTCCAGGCCGTCTTGGCCACTGATGCAAAGATATCTTTCATCATATTGAACTATGCCAACATTGAATGGACCACTGGAATAGCAAGCGGTGGGAATGCGAAGACGGGCCTTGGCGGAACCCCAGCACAGGTAGTTCTGGACAGGTGTAGGTGTGATATAGTGCGAAAGGCACTGAACTTTTCATGCAAGCTCAGATCAGATCCCTACTTCAAATGAAGAGTTGATCCATGCAGTGGCATAGCTAGAGAAGTGCAGGGGGTGCAATTGCACCGGGCAACAAGCTTCGGGGGGGGGAGGCAACAAGCTGAGCTTGACACTAGTGGCCAAAATGGTGACAACCTTGGTTTGCATAAATAATACCATCATTTTATGTTTCATTGGAAAGATAATGCAATGCAATGAAGCAAACCACGTTGGAATATCTGTATTCTATCAAACATGGTGGCCTAACAAACCCAAGGAAATGAAAATACAACTGTGATGTCACTTCCTGGTGTGATGTCACTTCCAGGGCATCACTTCCCCCTCTGCTTTTCCCCCCACTGTTTCCCCCTCTGCATTTCCCCCCTTATGTTTATGTATGCTACGCTTTCGTTAGCTGTGCCATGGATCCATAATTGCACACTGCACATGCATGAACGATGTGCTCGCTTCGGCAGCACATATACTAAAATTGGAATGATACATGCATGAACGCACGGAATGTGAGCCAGTCAAGCTTGCTTGTAGAAACACGCACCATGAGAGGGTTCTCTTTGGTTTCCTTCCCCAGGCGGGATTCGATAGTGGGGACAAAAAAAATTTCTACAACATCCCTGGCTCCCGCACCCCTGACATCCTGAAAATCGGAGAGACCACCAACGTTCAGGTCCCGGGCCGCTGGGTCTTCCAGGTTGACGACTTTGTGATCGGAGTCACCACGGAGGCAAATGATTGTTTGCTGTAAGTACACAGAGCACCGGGGGAGCTCATTTCCTCCTGTCACTTGGAAGGTGTGGGGTGTGTGTATTTGTGTAGCATTTAGTACAGTGGTTCTCAAACATTTTAGCAGTGGGACCAGCTTTCTAAAATGACACTCATTTGGGACCCACCCAGTGGTGTCATCTAAATGATTTAAGAACAGGTACTCACTTTTAATTGGCACGTGTCGGGACCCGCCCACCAGAAGTGATGTCATAAGCCGGAAGTGATGTCGTGGCAGGAAGGGACATGAAAAAGCCCTTTTTGAGGCCTCAGACAATTTTAAACTGACCCAACAGTTGCAACAGTATTCCACAGCACCCCCAGAACATGTTAAGGAGGCCTGGCATCATGTTAAAGTGACCCAACAGTTCCAAAACCCCAGAGCAGCTCATTTTTCAGTGGCAAGGCAAGGCAAGGCTCCGCTCGCTGCCTGCCTGCCTGCCTGCCTGGCTCTGAGAACATGCAGACAACTCAAACATGCAGGAAATTCAAACGTTGCAGGGGGCGGAGTCGACGAGTGGGCGGGCGAATGGGCGGGGCCAGCCGTAATCCTAGAAACCGGTACTCGCGTACCCCTACGTACCCCCTGCATGACATCACTGAACCCACCTCACTTTACAAGACTTTTAAAAAAGTGAACTAGAAAGCATTTTATTGACAAGGATTTATTTGTGTATTTACAAAAATCTGAATCCATTTCTCTTAATGAGGTCACCCTGCTGAAAAGCTTCAAAGCATGAAGGTCCTAGTTCTGTGACCCAGCCTTCCCCTGCCCCTAGTCAGTGACTGACTGCTTAGATAGATCTGTAAGACAGATAGCCTCCGAGTTTGCCTCTTAGACGATACACTGCCCCCTGGTGTATTACAATGTGGGACGTGGTGGCGCAGCAGGTTAAACCGCTGCTGCTGGGCTTTCCGACTAGAAGGTCGGGAGTTCAAGACTGCGTGACGGAGTGAGCTCCCGTTGCTTGTCCCAGCTCCTGCCAACCTAGCAGTTCAAAAGCACCTAAATGCAAGGAGATAAATAGGGACCACTTCGGTGGGAAGGGAACGGCGTTCCATGCGCTACGGCGTAGAGTCATGCCGGCCACATGACCACGGAAGCTTGTCCTCGGACAAAACGCCAGCTCTACAGGCTTTGAAACCGAGATGAGCACCGCCCCCTACTGTCGGTCATGACTAGACCATTCGGTCGTGGGGAAACCTTTACCTTTTTAGTGTATTACAGGGGGAAATGTGCTTACTCTCCAACAGTGCGCTGAGCCAAAATCGCCTGCAGGTAAGCAAGCAAGCAAACATTCATAACCTGAAAGAATAGAAGCATCCAGTAGTTATTTTCTCCTTCGCGTTGTCGATGTGACTTACACAACATCAATTGCATGGGTGGAGAGCCCATTGAAATTGTTTGTGAGTTGCTAAGAGTACCTTTTGGTGTGATGAAATGATGCACTTTTTTTCCAGCAACTGAACCTCTCCAGGACCTGGAGCTGCTCCTCAAACTGCCAGCACCAAGAGGATTGTGCTCAAACTCTTCTGCTGCCCCCTTCTAGAGCCACAGCTGATGGTAGTGTAGCAATAAACAATTGTGCTCATACTGCAGTTCTCCCTGGCTAATTTCCTTGCTGAAGGACCGTGTGTGTGTGCATGTGCGTGCGTGCGTGTGTATGCGTGCGCGCGCGTGCAGTGGCGGATCTAGGGGGTGGCAGGGGGCATGAGCCTGGGCGCCCTCTTGGGGCCGTCTAAGGGGGCGCCAATGGCCCCCGTAACATTGCGCAGGTAGACCTGGCTCCGGAGCCCAGGTCTACCCATTGGGACCAGCCGCGAGTAGACCTGGGCTCCCTCGAGAGGAGCCCCGGTCTACCCGGGGCTGTTTCTGGTGGGTAGACCTGGGCTCCTTCTATTGGGTGCCCCAGGCGCCATTTTGACTAGGTCCACCCCTGTGTGTGTGTGTGTGTGTGTGTGTGTGTGTGTAATTGCTTGTGAGCACACAGGTGACCCCCTAACAGTGCTTTATGTATTTACTGAGAAGTGCGGAGGTTTCAGTTTCCAGGGAAGGAAGGCCTTCCCCAAACCTTGCTCCCCAAACTACAGGTGTGTGGGGTGCATTGTGATAATCCAGGATACAGAAAATGAGTTAATCATTGTATCCCAGGGAATACACAGGGTATTCTCCTTTAAGTTCCATAGACCAGAGGAGTAGGCTCAAGAGAACCCAGTAAGCACTGAAGGAATAATTTCGATTAGGGTGCAATCCTTACTTGGAGTTAGGCCGACACAGTTAGGCCAGCAAAGTTTGCTGGCACAAGGGAGACTGTTGAGTATGCTTGGACCACTCTCGGAGTCAGAGAGGCCAGCACACAGACGTGAGGCATCCTCCCTGACTCCGAGAGTGGTCCAATCACGCTTTACGGTGTCCCTTGTGCCAGACAAACTTTGCTGGCCTGACTGTGCCAGCCTAACTCCAGGTTAGGATTGAGCCCTGAAGTTGGGCTTTATGCGTTAAGATCCTTGTACAGCATAGCCGTTGAAGTGATTTGTGGTTTCTGTGTGGTTTCATATCGCCAATGTGCTAACATTGACATTGCAAAGCATTGAGCATTTAAACAGGATATGCAACGGTTGTGTAAACCCTGAGTCAAACTGCATAACCTAAATCTCGGCCACACCTGGCGCCAAGTCCTGGTAATGATGTCATTGTGTGCGTTCACATTCAGCATCCAGATCCCCTTCATTTTGCTTAAAACGTCACCCCATTTCTCCTAAATCCAAATTTTGAGATGAAAATAATATCCTTGAAGAAAAGCACAAGATCTTAATGCAACCAGCCACATTGTCATAGAGGTGCATATCCACTGAGATTTTTTTTTTTCTAAAGTCAAACATCAATTAAGAGCACAATCCTAACCTGGAGTTAGGCTGGCACAGTTAGGCCAGCAAAGTTTGGCCGGCGCAAGGGCCACCGTGAAGCGCATTTGGACCACTCTTGGAGTCAGGGAGGATGGCGCATGTCTGTGTGCTGGCCTCTCTGACTCCGAGAATGGTCCAAACATGCTTTACTTCTGCTGGCCAAACTTTGCTGGCCTAAGTTCAGGTTACGATTGCGCTCTGAAAGTCACAGGCTTTCGGGATAAGAAACCAGTTTTTAATTCTTGGTCCAGCCGCTAAACTAAAATAAACTCTACTCAGCCAGTCTATTTGTGATCAGCCAGTGCCACTCATTGGCTACTGAGAGAAATGCAAGTGGGATGTGCAAGCATGGATGTAATACAGCAGCGGTTCTCAAACGTTTTAGCACCGGGACCCACTTTTTAGAATGACAGTCTGTCTGGGACCCACCGGAAGGGATGTCACGGCTGGAAGTGCCGTCATTGTGACACCAGAGTCTGCTGCTTTCCTGAAAACGCAGCAATCAGTTGGGTGATTTCTCAGCCATTTCCTTTTTTTTTTTTAAAGTGCACGTGGTGGCGCAGCGAGTTAATCCGCTGTTGCTGGGCTTTCGACCGCAAGGTTGGGAGTTCGAGACTGTGCGACCGAGTGAGCTCCCGTTGCTTGTCCCAGCAACTGCCAACCTAGCAGTTCAAAAGCACCTAAAAAATGCAAGGAGATAAATAGGGACCACTTCAGTGGGAAGGGAACGGCATTCCATGGGAGTTCGAGACTGTGCGACGGAGTGAGCTCCCGTTGCTTGTCCCAGCAACTGCCAACCTAGCAGTTCAAAAGCACCTAAAAAATGCAAGGAGATAAATAGGGACCACTTCGGTGGGAAGGGAACGGCATTCCATGCGCTACGGCGTAGAGTCATGCCGGCCACATGATCGGACAAAAACGCCGGCTCTAAGGCTTTGAAACAGAGATGAGCACCGCCCCCTACAGTCGGTCACGACTAGACCATTTGGTTGGGAAACCTTTACCTTTACCTTGAAAAGCACTTTCTTTTTCATTCCTGAGCACATGGAAGCAGCTCTCCCTACTGCCCCTCCTCTCCAGGGTTTGAACTGCAGAGGCATGCCTATCTCATTTGTCCGCTGTGGGCCACCATACCGACTGAGCTCTTTGGCAGCTTCCCCGTTGTGCTGGAGCAGGAAAGAGCAGCTTTGGAAAGGCAAGCTGGATTAGGCAACTTCACTCCCTTTTCCTTGCCGGGTTAGGTGACGCTCTGCTTTCCCAGCTTCCCTGGAAGGCAGGTGGGGAGGGCATATTTCTTCTTGCACAGCCAGCCTCTGCCCAGAGATCCCAGAGGATCTTGCCGGGATCCCTCCCCCAAAGCACCAGCCCCTCCCTGAATAAGACCACAAACCAAACATGCCCCTTACCTGAACCACAGGCAAACAACAGAAGTGACACTGGACCGAAGGCTTGCTTCAGGAGCCGAACCCACGCCTCAGCCTCCCACGCATGGGAGATGCTTCCTGACTCTTTGAGGCTGAACACTTCTGGAAGAGGAGTCCATCGTGGGCTATAGGCAATGATGGATTGTGCAACCTCCTTACGAAGGTGGTGGGCTACTGGTACTGGGTGCAAGGGAGTGGCCACAGGATGCAAGCATCTTGTTGTCTCGTGCGCTCCCTGGGGCACCTGGTGGGCCGCTGTGAGATACAGGAAGATGGACTAGATGGGCCTTTGGCCTGATCCAGCAGGGCTCTTCTTATGTTCTTACGTTCCTGCAGGAAGCGGAAAGGGAGGCCAGAGCTCTCGATCCCACCTCCGGAGCGCACTGCAGCCTTGAAGCATAAGCAGCTGGTTAGCTCTTCCCCACACACTCCAAGGCTGCCCACCGGAGCCATTTCCTGGGGGTGCGTTCCCAAAGCCATTTGAGAATCCTCTTTCTCAAGCCCAGTTCAAGACTCTGAGAAGACGGGGAAGGCGAAGGGGAGAAGCCGCTTTACCCAGGAGCTTAGGCTCCTGCAAAACTTAGCATTTTGCCCCCTCCCTTCCCCAGAAAAGCCACTGATCTCAGGAACAGGCTGCTGGTTCTCTTGTATATTAAAGAAGAAGAAAAAGAAGAAGAGGAAGAAGAAGAAGTCGTCAAGGGATTCTTACACAACACCAGTTTCCTGTCATTGTGGCTTTCTGCGTGCAGATCTGTCGGCTGGAGGGATTGTATTCGCAGGGGGAATGGGGAGGGGTGTAACTAAGGTTTGCATCCCCTGGTGCGGGAGGTCCCTGCATCTCCCCCCATGATGGGCTTCCATCCGGACCAGACCACACAGAATCAATTACAATACACCCAACCACACACACTGTGCCCAGATTCGCTCCATTTGGAGCGATCTGGACACGAGAGAGGGCTGGGGGGTGGCGGCGGCGAAAAATGCATGGCTATTTTGTGCCGCTGCACTCTGCCACAGCCTGCACTTGCCATGCCATGCCAGTCTCCTCCCGTGGCACCCTCCATATTCTGACCAGAAGTAGACCATTTAGAATAAATTACATTAACATACGCATAACCTGAGCACAGTAGCTTCACTGGGGTCGGTGTCACCCCCCCCTTATTATATAAGTTTTATTTAAATATGTAACAGTGCAGGTCATCCAACAAATCAGTAACCAACAACAACAACAACAACAACAACAACCACCAGTGGCCAACTTGATGACATTCATTCACACAACTAAGAGTTCCAGTATTAGCTCTGTTACATGAAAATGAGAACTGCCCCCTGTTAACACCTTATTGGCTCCCTGATGTGTTATTAAAACACCTTGTTTTCTCTTGGAACAATCAGTCTCATTGATTAGTTTTGTTTTGTTTTAATTTAGGAAATCCACTTTCTGTTACAGAAGACAAGTTGTGTTTTCCTTTTCCGGTTATTTGGCTATAGCGTTGGATAGCTTATCGATACGTTGATGCATTTTGCTTCATTGAGTGGTGCATTAAATTATCCATCAAATGATATATAACATGAGGGTATTGTTAGAAATTGCCAAGGTTTCCATAATCACGGGCAGGACTGGTGTCACCTTCCCCTTCCCCTAGTGTGGTTGGCACCTCCTGCACCTCCCTAGCAGCTTGGAGGCTGAAAGCATTCTCTGGGGAGACATTCTGGTAAAGCACCACAACCTGGAAGAAAAAACACATCGAGAATGAGATCAGTCCAGAAGTCTTTTTTTTCTAAACTGAAGAGCCCCAAGGGAGGTGCCCCAGCCCACTTGTTGTTCAGTCGCTAAGTCATGTCCGACTCTTCGCGACCCCCTGGACCACAGCACGCCAGGCCTCCCTGCCCTCCACTAGCTTCCGGAGTTCGCCCAATTTCATGTTCATCGCTTCGGTGACACTGTCTAACCACCCCAGCCCAGTAATCACACCCAAATCTGGACAGACAGCTAACCAAGAGGCTGCCTCTGTCTAAGTTTCATGCACCTCCTGCCATTATTTGAGCAATGTGATCTGAAATCCCTGCTTTTGCATCTACAACAACTTGTCTGGATGTGGAAAGACCCCGCTCTGCGTGACTGAAAGAGGAAGGGTTTGCGTGCCACAGTTCTCCAAACTGCTGCAGCAGCTGCAGCTACTTCTTGCCAGACCCCTGTTTCACTGTGCTTTGGAGGCAGGAGCCTAAGCCAGAGGTGTCCAATGTGCTTCATATTGTGGGCCCAACAGCATTCCTGGCATCTGCTGAGGGGAGGAAGTGACATCGTAATGCAGGAAGTGATGCCGTTAAGCAGGCGGCGCTTAAGCAGAGAGGTGGGCTGCAAAGTGATGTCTCTGTAGAAGTGGCAGTGGCATTCCTGGGGGGGGGTCAAATACCCTGGCTGGGGCACCAGCTCTGTTTCTACTCCCGCACATCCACTCAGATGACCCAACCTAGTTACCGTTTCAGTGTAGGACTCCAGGCACACGGTCTTGCACCCAAAGGCAGCAGTGGAGATGCTGATGCAGAATTCCAAGGTGGCGAGGAGGAGGAAGATAGACATCACCCCAGCCACGATATTCTGTTGATAGAGGAGACCCAGGAGTAAGGGCACCACTCTCCGCTGTTTTGTACATAACACTGTATCCCCAGGGCACCCTGGACGGGAAGGAGGGCTGCTGAGATTGCAGGCTTTAGAAACCCCATTGGCACCCCACTCATTTCCAGACAGAATTCAAGATGCTGCTTGTCACCTTCAAAGCCCTAAATGACTTGGGACTTGGGTACCATAAGGGATGCTGTGCTGCCTCCTCTACAAACCTGTGCAGGTGTGGTCTGGAGGTTGAGTGGGTGCCCTGCCTGTAGAAGCTAAGCTGAAGCATCCTGGCAGCGGCGTAGCCAAGCCTCTTGCTGCCTGGGGCGGTGACATTGTGATGTCACATGACGCCCCACAATGTCACTTCCTGTTCGGAGGGGGAGGGGGGTTGGCTGTGGCGACAGGAAGCAGAGACAAATTCCTGAAGGAACCCTGCTGGCAAGGAGAGCAGGCCTACACGGCAACATTAGTCCCAAGGGAAGGGTTAGTGTTACTCAATCTGTGGGTCGTGACCCACTTGGTGACTCACGACCTGATGGCAAGTGGGTCGCAGAAAGCTGGGAGCAGCCATCTTGGAAACTGCTGACCTTGCTCTTGTTATATTCCGTTTGTGACTGTTAACTGTTTGAATTTTCAAGCGAGGGGTTTTTTTTTTTTAAATTTTGTTTTCAGTTCAGTGCTTTTACATCATATTGTGGCCTCATCCTGCTTTCTGACCGGGATGTTTCATGGTTGTACAATTGCTGCAGTCCAAGAAGGCCAGTTTGGATTTCAGGAGTGCCATTTTATGACGTTACAATGACAGCACTTCCTGCTTGATGATGTCACTTCCGGCCACAACATCACTTCCAGGTTAATGACATCACTTCTGGTGGGTCCCGACACGAGTGCCATTCTCAAAAGTGGGTTCCTGTCTAAAACGTTTGAATACCACTAGGAGCTTACCAAGGAGCTTACCAAGGCTAGGAGCTAGGAGCTTACCAAGGGGGTGGGTGGGATGGGGGAGCGATCCACCACGGACGCAAGCCATAAAGGCATGCCACCATGCCTGTCGGTTTGCCTGGTAGACCCCTGTGGGGGACCTTTTCTACCCAATGCTTTGAATGCTGTCTATACCCCAGGCCTCCCACAGGGGGATCTCAAGGCAATGACCAGGTCCACCCATGGCAGCCAAGAGCGGGGTAATGGGTGCGGTCCGCCCTGGGTAGCAGTGGCACTAGATATGCCACTGGGACCATCAAGGGTCATCCTCCCATCACACAATTTAGCTTGGCATTGCTCACGTCAAGCCTTATAATCAGGAATGATATTAGCGGCACCAGAAATAAGGATTTTCCCTACAGTGCCCCGCAAGGGGCGAGACCCCCCCCCCTTTGGTGTTTGGACAGTCACTCACATTAGGGATGACTTCGTTTTCATAACACAACGGATCAATTTCTGATGAACCACGGCGAGTGCATCTGTAGATATGCCACCGCGAATGGGGCAGTAAAACGCCAAGGAAGATAATTGCGATGCCCGCAGCCACAGCGCTCACAGTATTCATTCCCAGCATGCCTTTCACCTAAAGGAGAGAACCAATCAGTTTACTCCAAAGGATCCTGCTTCAGGGCGCAATCCAAACCTGGAGTTGGGTCGGCACAGTTCGGCCAGCAAAGATTGGCCGGCACAAGGACCACTATAAAGCACATTTGGACCATTCTCAGAGGCAAGGGGGAGGTGCATGTCTGTATGCTGGCCTCTCTGACTCCAAAGGTGGTCCAAACATACTTTATGGTGGCCCTTGTGCTGGCCAGACTTTGCTGGCCTAACTGTGCCATCTGAACTCCAGGTTAGGATTGCGCTCTCAGACTAGAAACCCTAAGGGTGGGTCTGAAAGGGCAAAGAAAGCAAGAGCCCAGAATGTCAGGTTTTATCTCAGCCATGTCATCACATCACCCAATCCCCCCCCCCCCAAAAAAACACGTTTTGTTACCAGAGATGGTTTCGGGTTCCTGGAAGCTGCTACTGACAGCGATCCGGAAATGATGAACTGTAAGAGATGGAGGAGGTCAGGATGATGAACAGTTCAGAAATGCTACACTCCTCCTGTTCAATAGATTGTTGTGTATCCTTCCACTTCTGTCCACTGGATCAGTGTTTCCCAATCTATAGGTCGCGACTAGTGAGTTGTGACTCAAATTTTTTTCCGTCATGGACCACCACGACAAGAAAGCTGGCAAACTGTTAGGGGTGAATCCCTGGTTCTTTTGGTTTTTTGTTTTTGTCTTAATGGTCCTTCTATTCTTGGTTATACAGTATTAATAATATGGATTCTGATGCCAAGCAACATTTCACAAGCCAACATGAATGGATCAGTGGCATACCTGGGGAGGATCAAGGGGAAAATGTTCTATGGTGCCATCCAGCAGGGGGTGACGTCATGATCCCCTCACCACCACCCAGAACTCAGCAACTCAGAACTCACATTCCATTAAAGTCACGCCAGCATGCACCGTGAACTATGAACATACGTGTTCATGCAAGTTTAAGCAAGCTTCCTCCTGTTCCTGCCACGCCTCCTCCTGATCCCTTACTGAAAACCATTTTGTGGATTCCTCAAAACTGTGTCAAAAATAAACCAAAGTGGTGTTACTTTTGTGAAATTGATCTAAATTTTGTGAAATTGATCTAAATTTGCTAAAAATGAGCAAAAGCTGTGGGTTTTTTTCACATTTTGACCTAAATTTCGTTTTATGTAGCATTTTCAGTAGAAATTCTGTTTAGCGTTCTGTGTTGATCACCAAAAAAAAATCCCATCCCTATTAATTATAGGAAAACCAATAGGCATTGTTTGAGGCTCAACTATACATTCCCTACAAAAATCTGCATGCCCATGAGGACTAGAACCGTTCTTTCTTTTCTTTTTTAGAAGCATGGGAGCTGAGATTCACATGACACTGAATATTGGTACCAAGCCTCCACATTGCAATTCAGGAGTTGTGAAATACACTCTGCCCTGAGAACATTACAAAGGAGAAAATGTTGTTTCCTGTCTCTTCATTATGAGTCACCATGTCTTTAGATCTGCCTAATGGTACTGACGAGTTTCTTTGCCACTGGACAGAACTAGGATTAAAGACAAGGTCTAAAGCATCACACTGGATGTGTTATTGTTACTCTGGGATGAAGAACTGTAGACCTTTCTCACATCCTAATATTCAGAATTACCAGGATTCCAGTCCAGTGTGGTATCATCACATCCCAGTACATGTCATAGTAACTGTTGAAATTTGCCACATTTAGCGCGGTCCCAAACAAGATTCCTATGATGCCGATCAAGATCTGTGTGATCTGCAAAGACAACACGAAACAGGGTGTTACCATCGTCACATGTCCAAACTGATCAATTTTGGGCTGTGTCATGCATGACGTTCAGGGGCATAACTGAAGAAGTGTAGTGCGGTGCAACTGCAGTGGGCAACAAACTTTAGGAGGGCAACAAACTGAGCTTCGTATTAGTGGCCAAAATCGTGAAAATCTTGGTATGTATGAATACCACCATCGTCTTCTATACCATTCAATGTGGAGTTTAATGCAGAATGCAATGAAACAAACCAGAGCGTAATATCTTTATCAAAAGCTATGGACCAAAAAAACCACAAACACACAGAAAAATTGAAAATTCAACTGTAACGTCACTTCCTGTTGTGATGTCACTTCCGGGCAGTGGTGTCATCTAAATGATTTAACAACAGGTACTCACTTTTGATTGGCACGTGTCGGGATCCGCCCACCGGAAGTGACATCATAAGCCGGAAGTGATGTTGTGGCAGGAAGGGACATGAAAAAAGCCCTTTTTGAGGCCTCAGACAATTTTAAACTGACCCAACAGTTGCAACAGTATTCCACAGCACCCCCAGAACACATTAAGGAGGCCTGGCATCATGTTAAAGTGACCCAACAGTTCCAAAACCCCAGAGCAGCTCATTTTTCAGTGGCAAGGCAAGGCAAGGCTCCACTCGTTGCCTGCCTGCCTGCCTGGCTCTGAGATCGTGCAGGAAACTCAAACGTGCAGGAAATTCAAATGTTGCAGGGGGCAGAGTCAACGAGTGGGCGGGCGAATGGGCGGGGCCAACTGTAATCCTAGAAATCTGTATTCGCGTACCCCCGCGTACCCCCTGCATGACATCACTGCTTCCGGGGCAACATTTTGCCCTCTGCACTGGGCTACACCTTCATTAGCGACGCCCCAATGATGTTTCTCCACCACCGAGATCATCTTTGTGTACAAGAAAACAGCACCATGACATTTATCCCATGGAAACGAATGGCACAATTCTTGCATTTGGTGCATGTTTGGGAAGACAGTGTCTGCCTCAGAGGAGCTGCGAACAGGCAGGGTCCTTCTTCCACTGTGAATGGAATGCGATGGCTTCATTTTCAGGGATCGATCGTGGCTTAGCTTTCAAGTGGCCCCCAGTCAGCAGTGGTGCACATAGAACCTATTTCCAAAGGACGATGCCTCGAAACGGAAGCTCGACCAGCTTTAGCCCAGCTCACCCCCATGCTGCCCTGTGGTTGCGCATTGCTGGGCAAACGGCCTGCCAAGGAGGTTTGTCTGCTATTCCTGACCATCCGAATCAGGACCTCCATACCCAGACAACGCCCCCAGAACATAGCCCGGAAGCCTCTGCTTTCCAGCTGAAACAGGAAGGACCAGAGAGGGCAGAAATTTGAGCATCATGCGCTGTACTCACCCCCAGGGCCAAGGGCTCCCCCTTATAAAACTTCTTCACTGTTTTTGGAAGCTCTTTAGCTTTCTCGGGATCCATCGTTGAGGAGGAGGAGGGTTCTGCCTGACAGCAAGCAGACGCAATCTTAGACCGAGAATATCACTGGAGTGGGGGAGAAGGAGGGACAGAATGGGCAACAGAAAGTGGCAATCCTGAGTTTTAGATCCCGGCGCATAAGACATGGTGTCTGTGCCAGTCAACAGGTAGCAATTCCGCCCAAGCTGTTTCCCTATGGTGAAAGCCACCCCTGTTGAACAGCTGCCTGTTCCTGGCCTTTTCAAGGCAGCCATGGGAATGGGAGGGAATGGGCGTGGAAAACCTACCTTCAGTCTGCCTTTTTCTCAGAGTGGCGGCCCTCGGCATTCTTCTTCCTAGACGACTCTTAAGGGAATGCCATCCTTCACAGCTTTAAATCAACGCTGCACACTTTACTTTAGAAACTGTTGTCTTGGCAGTTGATGGCTTTGAACTCCAACGCAAGAATGCTCTTTGTTCTGAGTGTGCGCGCACACACGCACACACCCTTGGAACAAAGAGCACATTTATGGAGATCTTCCCCCCACCTCCCAGGAAGACAAGGCAACCCCTCTGTAAATCAGACTATGGACCAAACGTGTTCCTTACCTGCTCAGGTTGGGCGGCAGCAGGGATACTGGACAGAAGCTTCACTTTTAGGAGCTAGCTGGGACAATCGTCCTAACCCAAGTGAGCTGAAGCTTGCCTGTTGGAGCTGAACATTACAAAATAAGGGAAGTGAAAGGGAAGCTAGTTCTCTCTGTCCCTTCTGCCCCACTCCTCTCCTCCCCCATGCCACTGCCCTTCCTAATCGCATTCCAAACACATCATTCGGCCTTAAGGACTAGAAGCTTGATTACTTTGTTTTTCCCCGTTTGATGTGATTTCTTCAGAATGCTGGATGAAGAAGTGAGGTATGCAGGACTTTGATACCCCCCTTCTTGGAACCTGTGCCACTCGGGCTTTGGAGATTTCAGCTGGTTCTGGACCCACACCACTGAGCGTTCAGGGTAGGCAACCTTAAACACTCAAAGAGCCATTTGGACCCATTTTCCGGAGAAAAGAAAAACCTGGGAGCCACAAAACCCTTTTGACATCTAAAATGAATATAACACTGCATATATAGTTTTTTTAAACCTTTATGCTATGTATAAAAAAACTATAGCGTGTTGCATTTTTGAAATGAATGAACTGCTACAGAGAAAACAAAATTTTATTTCAGCGTGCAACAAAAATATTTTGAATGTCAAAAAAAACACTGGGTTGAAGATAACTTTCAAATAGCAGAATTCAGTAGCAAAATTCAAAGCAGAACTTTAATTATCACCCTGCAGCAAACCAAAAATGCTGTCATCCTTTTATAGCATGTACTGGAGCATGCAGTCAGCTGTCAACCTGAATAAAAAACCAGCAACATAACAGCCACTAGAAAGGCACTGCACAGGGGTGAATAGGGACAATTAATCCCTCCCTAACTATAAGAGGAAAACTACTTGAAAAGTGCCTCTTGCCCAGTTAGCAGAGGAGAGTAATTAGTTCAACACCACTGTAACTACCAGCCTAATCCTATCCCCTGACACTCCCTAGCATACATATTATGCACACTGCATGCTATAATGAGCAATCAGACAGTAGGTTTTTTACTTATCTCCCAGTAGGCTGCCTGATCACTTATGGGTAACCTCAGATCCACACCAGCTATTTTGCTGCCTTAAGTCCAAGGAGAGGAAGGAAGTGAGATAGGTTGAATGGAGATAGGATCAAGCAGGGAACTTTGATGCCAAGTTCCACCCCTCTGCCTTCCTGCCTCCCCACCCAGAACATCCCCAAACTGCCCACAAGCCTATCCTTCCACCACCTGACTTGGGCCAGCGGACCATTCAAATAAGATACTACATGCAAAACAGAAAAGCCTCCTTGAAGAAAGACATCTGGCTCTTGCAGAACAGCAAGGCACAGCAAGCGTGCTTTTGTTGCGCTCTATAAAGCGGCCATCAAGAAATGCACCTTCTTTTAGTGAACTTTTGGGCTTTCCAAGCACACTTGGCTTGATCCACGTCAGGTCTCCGTCCGCTCTCTCTCTCTCTGCCCCCCCCACTCCCCCGTGGTCACCACCCTGCCTTTTCCCGCTGTCTTCCTTAGGTTCACTCTTTGCATGTAAACAACTTCTCACTACACCGAGGCGCACCGAGCAAAATTGCAAAATTGTGGGGTGGGGGGGAAGCGATGGGTAAATGGCTCCCCAGCAGGGAAGGGGGGGTACGAGCACGGCAGGGCTTCCAGCGCTTTGCGTGGGAGGGGGCACCTGGCAGCCGCATCCTCTTCGTGAGGGAGGAGGTGGACTGGGCAAGCGGAGGGCTGATATGAGAGTGGAAGAGGGGCAGCGAGGCGATGGCTTCCCAGCGGCCGGGGAGAGGCACCTGAACAAGAAGGGTAGCTAACCTCCTTGCACCTGAATGTGGCAAGAGATCTCGGAGTCATCCAGCAAGCGGATGGTGCATTTCATCGTCCTCCTGCCGCCTCGCCTCCCGCACTCGCAGGGAGCGAACGTGCAACGCAGTCCTGAGGGGGGCCGGCGACCCGCCGGCTGCCTCAGCCCGCCTCGCTGGGAGGGGAGGGGGAAGGAGGAGTGACCTCGCGCCGTAGGATGCTCAGTGCCAAGGCGGCGGCAGCAGCGGCGGCGGCGGCAGCTCCCGCTGCTGTTGCTGGGCGAGCATCATGGTGAGGCGGCGGCGGCGGAGGACGCAGTGGCTGCTGCTGCTGCTGCTCTCCTCGCAGCCGGCCTGAGCTCTTTCCTTTGCGTCGTCGCCCAACGCAGCTCCCGCCGCGGCCGAAAGGGGGCCGCCCTCAACGCTCCAGCCGGATGCGCGAGGCCCCAGCAAACTCTAGCAGCTTAGATGACTGGAGTCGGCATGAGCTCTATTTCTTGAAGCTTCCGGGGCACACAAATATGGCTGACTCAGACATTTCCCGCCAATGAGGATTGCCGCGAATCCATGATTCAAAATGTCCCTGCACGTGTGTAAAAGTTAATCTCAACGT
>JAJKFI010032434.1:0-25497 GCA_029204185.1 Lerista edwardsae | reverse complement strand
AGAAATCCAAGCATGCGGTAGCTGCCCAAATCAGGGCATGGGGGGGGGTTGGATGTGGCCCATTGGCTGTATCCAGACTCCACCCCCTCCCTGGGCTGCCCCCCCCCCCCGAACACCCCCCCCCCACCCCCAAACACCCTCCCTCCTGCCTTCCCCCTGCCCAGAACAGCCCCTGCACCAGCCGAACTGGGTTGGCCCAGGAGAAGCACACCTGGCACCTACTCCAGCGCTGCCGCATCAGCGCAAGTGAGCGTTACAGGGACAGCTCTCACCGGCCAATGGGGGAGCTTAGGATTGCACCCATAGCATTGACTGCTCTCAGCTGTAGGCTTGGCTTTGCAGCCCGATTGGAGAAGGACTGCCTGTGTGTTGCAAGGCCGAACCCAATCTGCCTGTTTAGGAAGTGCCTCCTTTATTTTCTTTTTTTGAACAAATGCCACCTTTTCCCGTAATCAGACAAGCAAATCCTCTGTTGGGAAACCCCTTTTGTTTGTGTGTGTAGGAGGCTGCATGCCAAAGTGTGGACTTGAGAGTTCCAGTTGCCAAGGTTCCTGAAAGAGCTCTTGCCTCTTTGCCTGTCAACGGGAGTAATGGAGAGGAGGAACGCGATAATCTCAGGCTGCTGGAGGGATGGGAATTTTTTAAAGGTTAAAACATGAGATTAGAACCCAGATTCGAAGGCAGCTGCTTCTTAGCAACCCGGTTGCAAAACACCTAGCTCAGCTGCAAAACATTTCTCTGAATACAGCCAGAAACTGCAAATAAGGGTGCAATCCTGACCAACTTCCCAGCACTGATACAGCCATGCCCAGGGGGCATATGTGGCATCCTGCAATTGGGGGGGGGGCACAGTCGCAGAAGCCTCCTCAAGGTCAGGGAATGTTATATCAGAGCTGCATTGCCTGTACCCTAGAACTGGAAAGTTGGTTAGGACTGCACCCTTAATTTGCAAGGAAACCAATATTTTGTTGGCGTTGCTCATACTAGGGAGCTGAAAGGTTGGTTAGAATTACACCCTTAGTTAATTTGCAAGCAAACCAATATTTTGCCTGCAAATCAGGAGAATAAACCCAGGCTATCTATAGCCCCAAATGATTATGATGATGCAATTTTATTCCTAAACTATGCCATTATGGTTTCCTCTGAAAAGAATCATATACACCATCTCAATGAAGCCATCTCTCAGAACAGAGCACTGAATACTAGAGGAGGCAAATGGACCGGGATCGTCAGGTTCTCAGAACATAATTTTGGATGCTTCAGAATGCACGAATGAAGACATGATTAAGCTTAAACTAACAAAGCACTGGACCCTAATGGGTATACTGGTGATGTTTCTTTGAGACTTCAAGGACCAATTTGTCCCTCAATTGGCCATGCTGCAATACAGGATTGCATATTCTTCTGGGGGCAATCCACGTTGAACACAACAAAACCTTCCGTTTCTAAAACACTGAGAGGAATACAAGAGAAAAAGAACAAAAAAGGACACACATACTGACTGCCAATAACCGACTGCCTCCCTCCTCTCAATAAGGCTGACCTCCTCTGAGCAGAACCAGAACGTCTATTCTCTGAGGCTTTTAGCATTGAGGTAATGATAATTAAGAACATAAGAAGAGCCCTGCTGGATCAGGCCAAAGGCCCATCTAGTCCAGCTTCCTGTATCTCACAGCGGCCCAACAGGTGCCCCAGGGAGGCACGAAACAACAAGATGCTTGGATCCTGTTGCCACTCCCTTGCACCCAGTACTCTGAAGTAGCCCACCACCAATGTAATGTAATGTAATGTAATTACCCTCACCTGACTCATGAGTAGTTTTCCTCATTCTAATACAAGACACGTTCCACATGAAACAACCATTTCGTGGCAGCCAGTTTCACCATTTGAGTCTCTTTATATCTCCAGGGAGACTCCAGTTTCAGGATACCTTTCAGTTACCGCGTTTGGGGACGGGGGTCATTTGGGATTTGGCCGGTGAGGCTGATCTCGACTCCACCAGCCAACAGGCCTGCATAATCTCTGTGAGAACTGGACAGGGCCCAGGCTTTTCCTTCTTAGATTGCTTAACGCTTCTTTTCTGTTGTTCTTTTCTGCCTAACCTGAGAAATCATGTGGCTTGCAGTTGGTGTCCCCTTACACATGAAGTACCCCGGTGAGTGTAAAGCAGGAGAAGGGTGGGGTGGCAGGGTGGAGAGAGACTGAGACTACAGTCCTAACCTGAGGTTTGGCCAGCAAAGTTTGGCCAGCACAAGGGACACCGTAAAGCGCATTCGGACCACTCTCAGAGTCGGGGGGGATGGCGCACGTCTGTGTGCTGGCCTTTCTGACTCCGAGAGTGGTCCAAACATGCTTTATGGTGTCCTTTGTGCCGGCCAAACTGTGCTGGCCTAACCCCAGGTTAGGACTGTGCCCTAAATGGTTCCCTAGATATCATGGCTATTGGGACATATTAAAAAGATAGGGGAACATTCAACCAATCTTTTTACCTTGTTGCAACAAAAACCACTGATGTTCTCCTATCTTTAAAAAGGCGTCTCCAGGATCCACGGTTTCAGGAATCCACGGGAAGGTTTGGAATGGAACCCCCAGTGGATACAGTGGCAGGCATACTATCAATGTCCAGCTAGGTGGAAAATGACAGCATGAGACATCCTGATGCAGTGGCGTTTCTATAGGGATGGCAAAGCTCTAAGTTTTGCAAGAAGCCTCACCTTGCAGTGGAAATCACTCCTCTCCTGCACTGTTTTAGCCAATCCTCACAGGGAACAGCAACATCTTGGCGTTGCTTACTGGCTACAGCAGCAAGGGAGAGGAGGGATTTACATGACAGGGTAAGGCTCCTTGCAAAACTTATTGCTTTGCCATCCCTGTAGAAACACCTCTGTCCTGATGATGTAAATCAATATTAGCCGTCACATTTTTGAAGTTGGGCTAAGGCTAAGGTCCACTGAACGTCTTCTAAACTTGCAAAACAAGGAAGAGTCGACATATCGAACTTCAGGTATCAGGTGAGACATGAGAGCAAATACTTCGCTATTGACTACTGTGTGTCAACACGGCCTGCTCAAACAGCCTCTCTTTTATTTTGCAAAGAAACCAGGCAAATTTACTTTTCTTGGCAGATGGATCTAGGTGATAATAATTAAGGGATGAAGGGAGAAGATCCTAAAGATTAGGCTTGATAGAGAAAAATAAAGTAAAATTTAACACCTAAGAAGGCTTGTTTCATGCTAACAGGCTTTGCAGGGGAATGAATGATTATTTTTGCACACATTTTTAGAGCGCAATCCTAAAGTGCGCTGGTACAGTGAGGACGGCAGGCCTGTGCTAAATCCAGCACAGATTCAGTGCGCTGGGCAGCCTCGCTGGGACAAGGGCATGTTCGTGCCAAAAAAAAACTGCCTTTCAACTCCTGCAGTTGGATCCCCTCCCCTGAAAATCCAGCTTTTTCCTTAGGACTCCAGACCCCAGTTTCATTCGATTTGGAGGCAAAGAAACTGCTGAGTCAGCTCAACATATCGGTGAGGCGGCAATTTGGCAGAAAGGCAGCCAGCACAAGCCCCTTCTACGACTGATCTTCCAGCCATTTTCTGGGTTTTCAGTGGAAGAGGGGAACGGAGTCAAAGAGGAGGAGGGTAAGGGCGTGGTGAGCTTTGAAGCGTCTGCAAGAATGTCTTTCCCTCCCATCAGCCATTTCTTTCCAGGAAACTGAGTCCTCCTGGTTCCATTTTGCCAAGGGAGAAACCTGAGTGGTCCAAACCTACTTTACGGTGGCCCTTGTGCCGGCCAAACTTTGCTGGCCTAACTGCGCCGGCCTAACTCCAGGTTAGGATTGTGCCCTGATGATCAGTTGCACATATCCACCTTCTTTTGGGGCCTCTACTCGTTTCAAGTCAAGTCAAGAACCTTTATTGGCATAACAAGAAGTACATTGCATCAACAGCCGCAACTATTAGGTTAAAAAGTTAGGGTTAAATTCATTATCTCATTAAGAAAATTGGCTACAGCATTAGTAATTGGGGGGGGTAACAGTCGCTAAGAAAAATGGACAGAAGATTAGGAAAGAGAAAAGATAAAGAAGTTATCCATGGCTCCAAGTAAAGTTGGTGTCGGTGGGTGTGAGCTGAATTCGTTTCATCTTTCCTGCTTTCTGTCTTACCATGTCTGGGACCAGTGACGAACAGAGGCCCGAGTGCGCCCATGGCTGGTGCCAAAAGTGCGCCCCCAGGACGTCGCCCTGCCCCCATGCGTCACTCCGACACACCTCCCTGCACCTGCATTTCAGAGCGTAACGGAGGCCAGGGAGGGCAGGTGGGCGGGCTGAAGAGCGCACAGTTTCCCCCGCAGACTGTGCGCAATGGCGCCCTGCCACCCCCGCCGCTGCCGGGAGCCCGTGGCTCGTGCCACCCCGGGCTACAGGTCAGATACGCTTCTGTCTGGGACAACCAGCCGCTCCCTCCTTATCTAATCCAACTTATCCAACCATGCTTCTCTCTATCAACAAGCTTTTCTTTCAAGCACATCCTTCGAGATCCACTTCTAGAGAACCCCTTCTCCCCTTAATTGCACTTGGTGCGCAGCTCACACTGGCCCCATCCTCTCTGGTGCCATGCCTCTGTGACTTTGCCAACCCTCCATTATCTTCCCCATCAAATGCAAACAGTGCGCCCTCGGAACCCGGTCCCACGTCGCCGTAGCTTCAACATTCCTGAGCAACGCCTGTTGGACACTGTCGGTGCACAGAGTATTTGCCTATGCGCAGAAGTGCAAACATTTCCCCCTCCACTTGGGTTTTACCCAGCCCATCCATTGTGGCACTGCCCAATTTCTAACAAGGGATGTGCAAAGGAATTTGGTGGGATTAGACTGCTGAAATGTCCTGCTGTTTGGCGAAAGGCCCCTTTTCTTTTATGAGAACTGTTTACTCTGTTTCTGCAAACGTAGGTGTGGGAGGTTGATATATATGTGTGTGTGTGTGTGCGAGATGTTGATCCAGTCCACATATGCTTTCTGGCTGCACAACAGCCTCTGGAGGAGAGGCACAAGGGGGTCTTGCAATCACACTTACACACATTAGCTGAAGTCATAAGGAAACACCAGAATGAAGGCCATCTGTATCTTCCTCCTTTTAGCTGTGGGTAAGTAGATCTCTCAAACCACACCTGCCGCATCTTGCGTTACAGGCATGCCTGGTGCTAAAAGGTTTGGGAACCACTGGAAAAGATCCTTGTTCCTTGTTGAAAGGGTCAGACGGCATGACTGATGGCTGACCATACGGGCCGATTTGGACCCAATTAGAAGCACTGAGGAGGGACGGAACGAATGTCCCACTCTTTGACTGTAACGTCCAGAACTCATTCACGCAGGGGCTTGGAACACGCACATCACAAGTGTCTCTTTGGCTATTCTGGTGGAAACACAAAAGAAGTGTGCTAACATCCCAGCATCGTTCTAGGATTCCATGACTGTTGGACACAACATGCTCAGTGCCACACGTCTGGCCCGTTCAAACAAGGTGTGCATGCGTGCATCTGATGATCTCTGCTTGCTTCCTTTTTTTAGGATCAGCGCAGTCTTCTCCGGTTGAAAATTCAAAAGGTAAAGTACTGTGAGGTTGAGACGTAAGTCCCAGTTGGAGAATTATTTTGGACCCAAAACGAGGTCATGTTTATAAGAGGTGGGGGGGGGAGAGACGATAACCCTGGGAGGAGGGGGAGTGAGAAAATGAGGAGGGACTCCACCCATCCCCGACAAGGGAGGTAATTGCCTGCAATAACACATGTTGAACATGGGGAGAGATCTTTTCTATAGACCACTGGATCAAAGACCATCATCAGTAGAAGCTAGTTGTCAAGTTTTCCCATGCCGCCTAAATCAGTGGTTCCCAACCTGGGGGCCCACGACCCCCCAGAGAAACCGGAACCCCTGTATACCCCTTTAAGGGGAGTGGTTGGAAAAGTGACAGCAGCAACCGCCTCACAGTGTTGGCGCTACCGCTGCTGCCACAAAGAGCTCTGTTGAGGTACGGGGGGGGGAAGTAACGTGGCCATCCTGAGGGAGCGGGGTGGCAATCCCCTCTGCGGGCCACCCCGCCACTCTAAACAGCCACCTGCAGCCGTCTGACCCATGTCTGGGCTTGTGCAAGCCTTAAAGTGAATGTGATCGTCGCAGAGAGCTATTTGGGGTGGCAGCACGGCTCGCAGAGGGGATTGCTGCCACCTGCCCCCTCTGGATGGTGGCGCTACCCCTCCGGTGTCCCCCAGGTACCCCCCCCCAGGTACCCCAGGTACTCTTAGTGGCAGCAGCAGTGCAATCCTTGTGAGGCTGTCCTTGTTGTCACTGCCCTCCCCCGCAAGGACTGACCGGGTTCCCTACTTTCCCGTAAAGGTTGGGAACCACTGGTCTCAATGGAAGGCTTTTTTTGATCCCACAATGCTGCAGTCAAAATAGGATTCTTGAATGTGGATGTAGGAGGGTATTGAGCACAATAATGATGGCTTTAGTCTTTCCTGACAGCAGGATCTGATATGGGCAATTATCCTTTAAAGCTCCTACAAACAAAGTGTTAAGACACTGACCAAAAAATGCAGAAACCGGTGGTGCAATGCACACGATGTCTGCCATGCATACACAGGCCTGGTGTTACTAACAGCACAATCCTATGCATATCTATGATGTCAGTGCCATTGAGTTGCATAGGACTTACTCCCAGGCAAGTATGCAGAGCAGAGGTGCCCAAACTTGCTTCATGTAAGAGCCATATCAAATAAACTTCAGGTGCTTGACAGCCACAGTATTTACGAAGCATTTTAAATTCTTAAATATGTTTACTCACCATGAACATGGATCATATGTGTTAATCCAGTGGACTCTCGGATTATACCTAGTCAACACTTTTAAAGCTTGAAAATGTCTTATTTGCCTTTTATAGTAATTGTGATGCCAAAAGGAGCTCGGCCAACGTAGTTCTGCGAGCTGCAATTTAAATGTGATGCCTCTGTCCTCGTTATCCACTCTGCAGAGACCTTCCAGAGGCGGTAGGGACCTTCAGAATGGCACCTACGACCAGCGCTGATCCCTTTAAAATGGCTAGCAAAAGCATCCACTAGCCATGTGAGTCCATGCTGAAAACAGGTGCCATTCCGAAGGTCTCTGCAGCATTCAGAGATCTTTTGGCACTTCCTGCTGCACTCTGCTGGCTTCCGGAGGGTCTCTGCTGCATTCTTCTGATGGCAGATAAGGTACCCTTACATCTAACCCTATTGATCCCATAGGATCCATTGATCCCATAGGATCAATGCTTTGTTATCTGCGACGTTGCTATCTGTGAGGATTTCCAGGAACCTCACCCTAGCGGATAACGAGGACAGACTGCAATTAAATGGCTCCCTGTCCCAAAAGGGCTCACCATCTTACAAAAAAAAAGCAAAAAAGCAAAGCACCACCAGCTAACAGCCACTAGAAAACACACTGTGCTGGGGTGAAATGGGACATTTGCTTTCCCATTGTTGTGGTTCAGTCGCTAAGTCGTGTCCGACTCTTCACGACCCCCTGGACCACAGCACGCCAGGCCTCCCTGTCCTCCACTAGCTTCCGGAGTTCGCCCAATTTCATCTTCATCGCTTCGGTGACACTCTATAACCATCTCCTCCTCTGCCGCCCCCTTCTCCTTTTGCCTTCCATCTTTCCCAGCATGAGGATCTTTTCTCAAGAGTCCTCTCTTCTCAGGAGGTGGCCAAAGTACTTGAGCTTCAGCTTCAGGATTTGTCCTTCCAGGGAGCAATCAGGCTTGACTTCCTGGAGGACTGACCGATTGGATCTCCTTGCAGTCCAGGGGACTCTCAACAGTCTTCTCCAACACCATAATTCGAAAGCATCTATTCTTTGAATAGATCTATTCTTCATCTATTCATCTATCTGTCCCATTGCTCAATAGAAAAGGAACACCCCTTAAAAAAGTGTCTCTTTGCCCAGTTGCAGGATAATGTCATACTCACGTGTATTTATAATAGACGTAGATTTATATTGGTTATTAATTTCTATTATTTTTATTTAATAATATTCTTAATATATTGCATTAAATATTACACTATACTAAATAATACAGTATATTATATTATTATACACAAAACAACACCCTCCACAAAGTGGGGTCCTCTTGTAATACCCATTTCTGGCCCAGACTCTATGAACATAGAGATTGTCTTCTGCTCTAGAATCCTTGATGTATCCTTACGGAACAAGTGAAGGTGACTCCGTGAACCCCAAGTCGGATGATGGGACGTCTCCGGAGATCATCATTTCTGTGCCCTTCACCTTTTACGGCAAGCCGTACACCTCTCTCTATGTACGTAAGAACTGGCCACAATGAACCCTGTCTTCGTACAGCTCTGCCAGGAGAAAAGAGGGCAGAGAGCCCTGCTAGTTCATTGGCACATTTTTCGCACTCTTTGCCCACCTTGTCTCTTGAGATGCATCCTGTACACCTGTCCCAAAAGCCAAGACCTGTCCCTTGGCACAGCCTCACTATCAAATGGCAACCGTTTTGCCCCCCCCCCTCCCCTAATTCATTGGTCTTCCTTCAAGGAATTCTGGGAACTATGGTGAGGGGCTGAGAATGTTGTTGTTGGATAACCTAGTCACCAGGGGCATAGCTACAGGGGTGCGGGGGTAGAGTTGCACTGGGCAACAAGCTTTGGGGGGGGGGGGCAACAAGCTGAGCTTGACACTAGTGGCCAAACATTGTGAAAGCCTTGGTATGTATGAATAATGCCATCATGTTCTGTACCATTCTCCCTTTGCCCCTTCAGGTCAACAACAACGGTGTGGTTTCCTTCGGTGTGAACGTCTCCCAGTTCACGCCTGACCCTTTCCCCCTGGATGGCGGATCGCCCTTCGTTGCCCCCTACTGGGCCGATGTCAACAACATCCTGGGTGGGAACGTTTATTGGAGGCAGACTACGAACCAGCAGATACTCAGCCGTTGCACTGCAGACATCAACCAGTACTTCCCGGAGATCCCCTTTACAGCCGTCTGGGCCCTCATTGCTACCTGGGACCGTGTTGCATACTTTGGGACTGCCTCAAAGAAGGTAGGCCTAACCAGCATGTTAGGCCAGCAAAGTTTGGCCGGCACAAGGGCCACCGTAAAGCACATTTGGACCACTCTCAGAGTCAGGGAGGATGGCAATGCTCACTGTCACCATTAGGGGGCTCCACCTTCATTCTTGCTGCTAATAGAAAATGCCTACTTGTATTAGCTCTGCTACCTTGTGCAAGTAATAATAATAATAAATAGGATTTAGATCTTTCTGCCTTATATTAGGTGGCTTCAAGGTGGCTTACAATAAGGTAAAAAGAAAACCAGATAAAATTAAAACAGATTGGACAGATTTCTGGAGGAAAAGTCCAACATGGGCTATAGGCCATGATGGGTGGTGCAACCTTGCAACCTCCTTACGTTAATAGTATGCTACTGCAGAATGCCAGGTGCAAGGGAGCGGCTACAGGATGCAAGCATCTTGTTGTCTCGTGTGCTCCCTGAGGCACCTGGTGGGCCGCTGTAAGATACAGGAAGCTGGACTAGATGGGCCTTTGGCCTGATCCAGCAGGGCTCTTCTTATGTTCTTAGAAACAATGACAAATAATTAAAGACTACTGGAGACAATACCTTGTAATGCATTCCTGTTGTGCTTTATTGTGCATAGCCATTTTTCTCTTCCTCTCCCCCTGCAGGTCAACACATTCCAGGCCGTCTTGGCCACTGATGCAAAGATATCTTTCATCATATTGAACTATGCCAACATTGAATGGACCACTGGAATAGCAAGCGGTGGGAATGCGAAGACGGGCCTTGGCGGAACCCCAGCACAGGTAGTTCTGGACAGGTGTAGGTGTGATATAGTGCGAAAGGCACTGAACTTTTCATGCAAGCTCAGATCAGATCCCTACTTCAAATGAAGAGTTGATCCATGCAGTGGCATAGCTAGAGAAGTGCAGGGGGTGCAATTGCACCGGGCAACAAGCTTCGGGGGGGGGGGAGGCAACAAGCTGAGCTTGACACTAGTGGCCAAAATGGTGACAACCTTGGTTTGCATAAATAATACCATCATTTTATGTTTCATTGGAAAGATAATGCAATGCAATGAAGCAAACCACGTTGGAATATCTGTATTCTATCAAACATGGTGGCCTAACAAACCCAAGGAAATGAAAATACAACTGTGATGTCACTTCCTGGTGTGATGTCACTTCCAGGGCATCACTTCCCCCTCTGCTTTTCCCCCCACTGTTTCCCCCTCTGCATTTCCCCCCTTATGTTTATGTATGCTACGCTTTCGTTAGCTGTGCCATGGATCCATAATTGCACACTGCACATGCATGAACGATGTGCTCGCTTCGGCAGCACATATACTAAAATTGGAATGATACATGCATGAACGCACGGAATGTGAGCCAGTCAAGCTTGCTTGTAGAAACACGCACCATGAGAGGGTTCTCTTTGGTTTCCTTCCCCAGGCGGGATTCGATAGTGGGGACAAAAAAAATTTCTACAACATCCCTGGCTCCCGCACCCCTGACATCCTGAAAATCGGAGAGACCACCAACGTTCAGGTCCCGGGCCGCTGGGTCTTCCAGGTTGACGACTTTGTGATCGGAGTCACCACGGAGGCAAATGATTGTTTGCTGTAAGTACACAGAGCACCGGGGGAGCTCATTTCCTCCTGTCACTTGGAAGGTGTGGGGTGTGTGTATTTGTGTAGCATTTAGTACAGTGGTTCTCAAACATTTTAGCAGTGGGACCAGCTTTCTAAAATGACACTCATTTGGGACCCACCCAGTGGTGTCATCTAAATGATTTAAGAACAGGTACTCACTTTTAATTGGCACGTGTCGGGACCCGCCCACCAGAAGTGATGTCATAAGCCGGAAGTGATGTCGTGGCAGGAAGGGACATGAAAAAGCCCTTTTTGAGGCCTCAGACAATTTTAAACTGACCCAACAGTTGCAACAGTATTCCACAGCACCCCCAGAACATGTTAAGGAGGCCTGGCATCATGTTAAAGTGACCCAACAGTTCCAAAACCCCAGAGCAGCTCATTTTTCAGTGGCAAGGCAAGGCAAGGCTCCGCTCGCTGCCTGCCTGCCTGCCTGCCTGGCTCTGAGAACATGCAGACAACTCAAACATGCAGGAAATTCAAACGTTGCAGGGGGCGGAGTCGACGAGTGGGCGGGCGAATGGGCGGGGCCAGCCGTAATCCTAGAAACCGGTACTCGCGTACCCCTACGTACCCCCTGCATGACATCACTGAACCCACCTCACTTTACAAGACTTTTAAAAAAGTGAACTAGAAAGCATTTTATTGACAAGGATTTATTTGTGTATTTACAAAAATCTGAATCCATTTCTCTTAATGAGGTCACCCTGCTGAAAAGCTTCAAAGCATGAAGGTCCTAGTTCTGTGACCCAGCCTTCCCCTGCCCCTAGTCAGTGACTGACTGCTTAGATAGATCTGTAAGACAGATAGCCTCCGAGTTTGCCTCTTAGACGATACACTGCCCCCTGGTGTATTACAATGTGGGACGTGGTGGCGCAGCAGGTTAAACCGCTGCTGCTGGGCTTTCCGACTAGAAGGTCGGGAGTTCAAGACTGCGTGACGGAGTGAGCTCCCGTTGCTTGTCCCAGCTCCTGCCAACCTAGCAGTTCAAAAGCACCTAAATGCAAGGAGATAAATAGGGACCACTTCGGTGGGAAGGGAACGGCGTTCCATGCGCTACGGCGTAGAGTCATGCCGGCCACATGACCACGGAAGCTTGTCCTCGGACAAAACGCCAGCTCTACAGGCTTTGAAACCGAGATGAGCACCGCCCCCTACTGTCGGTCATGACTAGACCATTCGGTCGTGGGGAAACCTTTACCTTTTTAGTGTATTACAGGGGGAAATGTGCTTACTCTCCAACAGTGCGCTGAGCCAAAATCGCCTGCAGGTAAGCAAGCAAGCAAACATTCATAACCTGAAAGAATAGAAGCATCCAGTAGTTATTTTCTCCTTCGCGTTGTCGATGTGACTTACACAACATCAATTGCATGGGTGGAGAGCCCATTGAAATTGTTTGTGAGTTGCTAAGAGTACCTTTTGGTGTGATGAAATGATGCACTTTTTTTCCAGCAACTGAACCTCTCCAGGACCTGGAGCTGCTCCTCAAACTGCCAGCACCAAGAGGATTGTGCTCAAACTCTTCTGCTGCCCCCTTCTAGAGCCACAGCTGATGGTAGTGTAGCAATAAACAATTGTGCTCATACTGCAGTTCTCCCTGGCTAATTTCCTTGCTGAAGGACCGTGTGTGTGTGCATGTGCGTGCGTGCGTGTGTATGCGTGCGCGCGCGTGCAGTGGCGGATCTAGGGGGTGGCAGGGGGCATGAGCCTGGGCGCCCTCTTGGGGCCGTCTAAGGGGGGCGCCAATGGCCCCCGTAACATTGCGCAGGTAGACCTGGCTCCGGAGCCCAGGTCTACCCATTGGGACCAGCCGCGAGTAGACCTGGGCTCCCTCGAGAGGAGCCCCGGTCTACCCGGGGCTGTTTCTGGTGGGTAGACCTGGGCTCCTTCTATTGGGTGCCCCAGGCGCCATTTTGACTAGGTCCACCCCTGTGTGTGTGTGTGTGTGTGTGTGTGTGTGTGTAATTGCTTGTGAGCACACAGGTGACCCCCTAACAGTGCTTTATGTATTTACTGAGAAGTGCGGAGGTTTCAGTTTCCAGGGAAGGAAGGCCTTCCCCAAACCTTGCTCCCCAAACTACAGGTGTGTGGGGTGCATTGTGATAATCCAGGATACAGAAAATGAGTTAATCATTGTATCCCAGGGAATACACAGGGTATTCTCCTTTAAGTTCCATAGACCAGAGGAGTAGGCTCAAGAGAACCCAGTAAGCACTGAAGGAATAATTTCGATTAGGGTGCAATCCTTACTTGGAGTTAGGCCGACACAGTTAGGCCAGCAAAGTTTGCTGGCACAAGGGAGACTGTTGAGTATGCTTGGACCACTCTCGGAGTCAGAGAGGCCAGCACACAGACGTGAGGCATCCTCCCTGACTCCGAGAGTGGTCCAATCACGCTTTACGGTGTCCCTTGTGCCAGACAAACTTTGCTGGCCTGACTGTGCCAGCCTAACTCCAGGTTAGGATTGAGCCCTGAAGTTGGGCTTTATGCGTTAAGATCCTTGTACAGCATAGCCGTTGAAGTGATTTGTGGTTTCTGTGTGGTTTCATATCGCCAATGTGCTAACATTGACATTGCAAAGCATTGAGCATTTAAACAGGATATGCAACGGTTGTGTAAACCCTGAGTCAAACTGCATAACCTAAATCTCGGCCACACCTGGCGCCAAGTCCTGGTAATGATGTCATTGTGTGCGTTCACATTCAGCATCCAGATCCCCTTCATTTTGCTTAAAACGTCACCCCATTTCTCCTAAATCCAAATTTTGAGATGAAAATAATATCCTTGAAGAAAAGCACAAGATCTTAATGCAACCAGCCACATTGTCATAGAGGTGCATATCCACTGAGATTTTTTTTTTTCTAAAGTCAAACATCAATTAAGAGCACAATCCTAACCTGGAGTTAGGCTGGCACAGTTAGGCCAGCAAAGTTTGGCCGGCGCAAGGGCCACCGTGAAGCGCATTTGGACCACTCTTGGAGTCAGGGAGGATGGCGCATGTCTGTGTGCTGGCCTCTCTGACTCCGAGAATGGTCCAAACATGCTTTACTTCTGCTGGCCAAACTTTGCTGGCCTAAGTTCAGGTTACGATTGCGCTCTGAAAGTCACAGGCTTTCGGGATAAGAAACCAGTTTTTAATTCTTGGTCCAGCCGCTAAACTAAAATAAACTCTACTCAGCCAGTCTATTTGTGATCAGCCAGTGCCACTCATTGGCTACTGAGAGAAATGCAAGTGGGATGTGCAAGCATGGATGTAATACAGCAGCGGTTCTCAAACGTTTTAGCACCGGGACCCACTTTTTAGAATGACAGTCTGTCTGGGACCCACCGGAAGGGATGTCACGGCTGGAAGTGCCGTCATTGTGACACCAGAGTCTGCTGCTTTCCTGAAAACGCAGCAATCAGTTGGGTGATTTCTCAGCCATTTCCTTTTTTTTTTTTAAAGTGCACGTGGTGGCGCAGCGAGTTAATCCGCTGTTGCTGGGCTTTCGACCGCAAGGTTGGGAGTTCGAGACTGTGCGACCGAGTGAGCTCCCGTTGCTTGTCCCAGCAACTGCCAACCTAGCAGTTCAAAAGCACCTAAAAAATGCAAGGAGATAAATAGGGACCACTTCAGTGGGAAGGGAACGGCATTCCATGGGAGTTCGAGACTGTGCGACGGAGTGAGCTCCCGTTGCTTGTCCCAGCAACTGCCAACCTAGCAGTTCAAAAGCACCTAAAAAATGCAAGGAGATAAATAGGGACCACTTCGGTGGGAAGGGAACGGCATTCCATGCGCTACGGCGTAGAGTCATGCCGGCCACATGATCGGACAAAAACGCCGGCTCTAAGGCTTTGAAACAGAGATGAGCACCGCCCCCTACAGTCGGTCACGACTAGACCATTTGGTTGGGAAACCTTTACCTTTACCTTGAAAAGCACTTTCTTTTTCATTCCTGAGCACATGGAAGCAGCTCTCCCTACTGCCCCTCCTCTCCAGGGTTTGAACTGCAGAGGCATGCCTATCTCATTTGTCCGCTGTGGGCCACCATACCGACTGAGCTCTTTGGCAGCTTCCCCGTTGTGCTGGAGCAGGAAAGAGCAGCTTTGGAAAGGCAAGCTGGATTAGGCAACTTCACTCCCTTTTCCTTGCCGGGTTAGGTGACGCTCTGCTTTCCCAGCTTCCCTGGAAGGCAGGTGGGGAGGGCATATTTCTTCTTGCACAGCCAGCCTCTGCCCAGAGATCCCAGAGGATCTTGCCGGGATCCCTCCCCCAAAGCACCAGCCCCTCCCTGAATAAGACCACAAACCAAACATGCCCCTTACCTGAACCACAGGCAAACAACAGAAGTGACACTGGACCGAAGGCTTGCTTCAGGAGCCGAACCCACGCCTCAGCCTCCCACGCATGGGAGATGCTTCCTGACTCTTTGAGGCTGAACACTTCTGGAAGAGGAGTCCATCGTGGGCTATAGGCAATGATGGATTGTGCAACCTCCTTACGAAGGTGGTGGGCTACTGGTACTGGGTGCAAGGGAGTGGCCACAGGATGCAAGCATCTTGTTGTCTCGTGCGCTCCCTGGGGCACCTGGTGGGCCGCTGTGAGATACAGGAAGATGGACTAGATGGGCCTTTGGCCTGATCCAGCAGGGCTCTTCTTATGTTCTTACGTTCCTGCAGGAAGCGGAAAGGGAGGCCAGAGCTCTCGATCCCACCTCCGGAGCGCACTGCAGCCTTGAAGCATAAGCAGCTGGTTAGCTCTTCCCCACACACTCCAAGGCTGCCCACCGGAGCCATTTCCTGGGGGTGCGTTCCCAAAGCCATTTGAGAATCCTCTTTCTCAAGCCCAGTTCAAGACTCTGAGAAGACGGGGAAGGCGAAGGGGAGAAGCCGCTTTACCCAGGAGCTTAGGCTCCTGCAAAACTTAGCATTTTGCCCCCTCCCTTCCCCAGAAAAGCCACTGATCTCAGGAACAGGCTGCTGGTTCTCTTGTATATTAAAGAAGAAGAAAAAGAAGAAGAGGAAGAAGAAGAAGTCGTCAAGGGATTCTTACACAACACCAGTTTCCTGTCATTGTGGCTTTCTGCGTGCAGATCTGTCGGCTGGAGGGATTGTATTCGCAGGGGGAATGGGGAGGGGTGTAACTAAGGTTTGCATCCCCTGGTGCGGGAGGTCCCTGCATCTCCCCCCATGATGGGCTTCCATCCGGACCAGACCACACAGAATCAATTACAATACACCCAACCACACACACTGTGCCCAGATTCGCTCCATTTGGAGCGATCTGGACACGAGAGAGGGCTGGGGGGTGGCGGCGGCGAAAAATGCATGGCTATTTTGTGCCGCTGCACTCTGCCACAGCCTGCACTTGCCATGCCATGCCAGTCTCCTCCCGTGGCACCCTCCATATTCTGACCAGAAGTAGACCATTTAGAATAAATTACATTAACATACGCATAACCTGAGCACAGTAGCTTCACTGGGGTCGGTGTCACCCCCCCCTTATTATATAAGTTTTATTTAAATATGTAACAGTGCAGGTCATCCAACAAATCAGTAACCAACAACAACAACAACAACAACAACAACCACCAGTGGCCAACTTGATGACATTCATTCACACAACTAAGAGTTCCAGTATTAGCTCTGTTACATGAAAATGAGAACTGCCCCCTGTTAACACCTTATTGGCTCCCTGATGTGTTATTAAAACACCTTGTTTTCTCTTGGAACAATCAGTCTCATTGATTAGTTTTGTTTTGTTTTAATTTAGGAAATCCACTTTCTGTTACAGAAGACAAGTTGTGTTTTCCTTTTCCGGTTATTTGGCTATAGCGTTGGATAGCTTATCGATACGTTGATGCATTTTGCTTCATTGAGTGGTGCATTAAATTATCCATCAAATGATATATAACATGAGGGTATTGTTAGAAATTGCCAAGGTTTCCATAATCACGGGCAGGACTGGTGTCACCTTCCCCTTCCCCTAGTGTGGTTGGCACCTCCTGCACCTCCCTAGCAGCTTGGAGGCTGAAAGCATTCTCTGGGGAGACATTCTGGTAAAGCACCACAACCTGGAAGAAAAAACACATCGAGAATGAGATCAGTCCAGAAGTCTTTTTTTTCTAAACTGAAGAGCCCCAAGGGAGGTGCCCCAGCCCACTTGTTGTTCAGTCGCTAAGTCATGTCCGACTCTTCGCGACCCCCTGGACCACAGCACGCCAGGCCTCCCTGCCCTCCACTAGCTTCCGGAGTTCGCCCAATTTCATGTTCATCGCTTCGGTGACACTGTCTAACCACCCCAGCCCAGTAATCACACCCAAATCTGGACAGACAGCTAACCAAGAGGCTGCCTCTGTCTAAGTTTCATGCACCTCCTGCCATTATTTGAGCAATGTGATCTGAAATCCCTGCTTTTGCATCTACAACAACTTGTCTGGATGTGGAAAGACCCCGCTCTGCGTGACTGAAAGAGGAAGGGTTTGCGTGCCACAGTTCTCCAAACTGCTGCAGCAGCTGCAGCTACTTCTTGCCAGACCCCTGTTTCACTGTGCTTTGGAGGCAGGAGCCTAAGCCAGAGGTGTCCAATGTGCTTCATATTGTGGGCCCAACAGCATTCCTGGCATCTGCTGAGGGGAGGAAGTGACATCGTAATGCAGGAAGTGATGCCGTTAAGCAGGCGGCGCTTAAGCAGAGAGGTGGGCTGCAAAGTGATGTCTCTGTAGAAGTGGCAGTGGCATTCCTGGGGGGGGGTCAAATACCCTGGCTGGGGCACCAGCTCTGTTTCTACTCCCGCACATCCACTCAGATGACCCAACCTAGTTACCGTTTCAGTGTAGGACTCCAGGCACACGGTCTTGCACCCAAAGGCAGCAGTGGAGATGCTGATGCAGAATTCCAAGGTGGCGAGGAGGAGGAAGATAGACATCACCCCAGCCACGATATTCTGTTGATAGAGGAGACCCAGGAGTAAGGGCACCACTCTCCGCTGTTTTGTACATAACACTGTATCCCCAGGGCACCCTGGACGGGAAGGAGGGCTGCTGAGATTGCAGGCTTTAGAAACCCCATTGGCACCCCACTCATTTCCAGACAGAATTCAAGATGCTGCTTGTCACCTTCAAAGCCCTAAATGACTTGGGACTTGGGTACCATAAGGGATGCTGTGCTGCCTCCTCTACAAACCTGTGCAGGTGTGGTCTGGAGGTTGAGTGGGTGCCCTGCCTGTAGAAGCTAAGCTGAAGCATCCTGGCAGCGGCGTAGCCAAGCCTCTTGCTGCCTGGGGCGGTGACATTGTGATGTCACATGACGCCCCACAATGTCACTTCCTGTTCGGAGGGGGAGGGGGGTTGGCTGTGGCGACAGGAAGCAGAGACAAATTCCTGAAGGAACCCTGCTGGCAAGGAGAGCAGGCCTACACGGCAACATTAGTCCCAAGGGAAGGGTTAGTGTTACTCAATCTGTGGGTCGTGACCCACTTGGTGACTCACGACCTGATGGCAAGTGGGTCGCAGAAAGCTGGGAGCAGCCATCTTGGAAACTGCTGACCTTGCTCTTGTTATATTCCGTTTGTGACTGTTAACTGTTTGAATTTTCAAGCGAGGGGTTTTTTTTTTTTAAATTTTGTTTTCAGTTCAGTGCTTTTACATCATATTGTGGCCTCATCCTGCTTTCTGACCGGGATGTTTCATGGTTGTACAATTGCTGCAGTCCAAGAAGGCCAGTTTGGATTTCAGGAGTGCCATTTTATGACGTTACAATGACAGCACTTCCTGCTTGATGATGTCACTTCCGGCCACAACATCACTTCCAGGTTAATGACATCACTTCTGGTGGGTCCCGACACGAGTGCCATTCTCAAAAGTGGGTTCCTGTCTAAAACGTTTGAATACCACTAGGAGCTTACCAAGGAGCTTACCAAGGCTAGGAGCTAGGAGCTTACCAAGGGGGGTGGGTGGGATGGGGGAGCGATCCACCACGGACGCAAGCCATAAAGGCATGCCACCATGCCTGTCGGTTTGCCTGGTAGACCCCTGTGGGGGACCTTTTCTACCCAATGCTTTGAATGCTGTCTATACCCCAGGCCTCCCACAGGGGGATCTCAAGGCAATGACCAGGTCCACCCATGGCAGCCAAGAGCGGGGTAATGGGTGCGGTCCGCCCTGGGTAGCAGTGGCACTAGATATGCCACTGGGACCATCAAGGGTCATCCTCCCATCACACAATTTAGCTTGGCATTGCTCACGTCAAGCCTTATAATCAGGAATGATATTAGCGGCACCAGAAATAAGGATTTTCCCTACAGTGCCCCGCAAGGGGCGAGACCCCCCCCCCTTTGGTGTTTGGACAGTCACTCACATTAGGGATGACTTCGTTTTCATAACACAACGGATCAATTTCTGATGAACCACGGCGAGTGCATCTGTAGATATGCCACCGCGAATGGGGCAGTAAAACGCCAAGGAAGATAATTGCGATGCCCGCAGCCACAGCGCTCACAGTATTCATTCCCAGCATGCCTTTCACCTAAAGGAGAGAACCAATCAGTTTACTCCAAAGGATCCTGCTTCAGGGCGCAATCCAAACCTGGAGTTGGGTCGGCACAGTTCGGCCAGCAAAGATTGGCCGGCACAAGGACCACTATAAAGCACATTTGGACCATTCTCAGAGGCAAGGGGGAGGTGCATGTCTGTATGCTGGCCTCTCTGACTCCAAAGGTGGTCCAAACATACTTTATGGTGGCCCTTGTGCTGGCCAGACTTTGCTGGCCTAACTGTGCCATCTGAACTCCAGGTTAGGATTGCGCTCTCAGACTAGAAACCCTAAGGGTGGGTCTGAAAGGGCAAAGAAAGCAAGAGCCCAGAATGTCAGGTTTTATCTCAGCCATGTCATCACATCACCCAATCCCCCCCCCCCCAAAAAAACACGTTTTGTTACCAGAGATGGTTTCGGGTTCCTGGAAGCTGCTACTGACAGCGATCCGGAAATGATGAACTGTAAGAGATGGAGGAGGTCAGGATGATGAACAGTTCAGAAATGCTACACTCCTCCTGTTCAATAGATTGTTGTGTATCCTTCCACTTCTGTCCACTGGATCAGTGTTTCCCAATCTATAGGTCGCGACTAGTGAGTTGTGACTCAAATTTTTTTCCGTCATGGACCACCACGACAAGAAAGCTGGCAAACTGTTAGGGGTGAATCCCTGGTTCTTTTGGTTTTTTGTTTTTGTCTTAATGGTCCTTCTATTCTTGGTTATACAGTATTAATAATATGGATTCTGATGCCAAGCAACATTTCACAAGCCAACATGAATGGATCAGTGGCATACCTGGGGAGGATCAAGGGGAAAATGTTCTATGGTGCCATCCAGCAGGGGGTGACGTCATGATCCCCTCACCACCACCCAGAACTCAGCAACTCAGAACTCACATTCCATTAAAGTCACGCCAGCATGCACCGTGAACTATGAACATACGTGTTCATGCAAGTTTAAGCAAGCTTCCTCCTGTTCCTGCCACGCCTCCTCCTGATCCCTTACTGAAAACCATTTTGTGGATTCCTCAAAACTGTGTCAAAAATAAACCAAAGTGGTGTTACTTTTGTGAAATTGATCTAAATTTTGTGAAATTGATCTAAATTTGCTAAAAATGAGCAAAAGCTGTGGGTTTTTTTCACATTTTGACCTAAATTTCGTTTTATGTAGCATTTTCAGTAGAAATTCTGTTTAGCGTTCTGTGTTGATCACCAAAAAAAAATCCCATCCCTATTAATTATAGGAAAACCAATAGGCATTGTTTGAGGCTCAACTATACATTCCCTACAAAAATCTGCATGCCCATGAGGACTAGAACCGTTCTTTCTTTTCTTTTTTAGAAGCATGGGAGCTGAGATTCACATGACACTGAATATTGGTACCAAGCCTCCACATTGCAATTCAGGAGTTGTGAAATACACTCTGCCCTGAGAACATTACAAAGGAGAAAATGTTGTTTCCTGTCTCTTCATTATGAGTCACCATGTCTTTAGATCTGCCTAATGGTACTGACGAGTTTCTTTGCCACTGGACAGAACTAGGATTAAAGACAAGGTCTAAAGCATCACACTGGATGTGTTATTGTTACTCTGGGATGAAGAACTGTAGACCTTTCTCACATCCTAATATTCAGAATTACCAGGATTCCAGTCCAGTGTGGTATCATCACATCCCAGTACATGTCATAGTAACTGTTGAAATTTGCCACATTTAGCGCGGTCCCAAACAAGATTCCTATGATGCCGATCAAGATCTGTGTGATCTGCAAAGACAACACGAAACAGGGTGTTACCATCGTCACATGTCCAAACTGATCAATTTTGGGCTGTGTCATGCATGACGTTCAGGGGCATAACTGAAGAAGTGTAGTGCGGTGCAACTGCAGTGGGCAACAAACTTTAGGAGGGCAACAAACTGAGCTTCGTATTAGTGGCCAAAATCGTGAAAATCTTGGTATGTATGAATACCACCATCGTCTTCTATACCATTCAATGTGGAGTTTAATGCAGAATGCAATGAAACAAACCAGAGCGTAATATCTTTATCAAAAGCTATGGACCAAAAAAACCACAAACACACAGAAAAATTGAAAATTCAACTGTAACGTCACTTCCTGTTGTGATGTCACTTCCGGGCAGTGGTGTCATCTAAATGATTTAACAACAGGTACTCACTTTTGATTGGCACGTGTCGGGATCCGCCCACCGGAAGTGACATCATAAGCCGGAAGTGATGTTGTGGCAGGAAGGGACATGAAAAAAGCCCTTTTTGAGGCCTCAGACAATTTTAAACTGACCCAACAGTTGCAACAGTATTCCACAGCACCCCCAGAACACATTAAGGAGGCCTGGCATCATGTTAAAGTGACCCAACAGTTCCAAAACCCCAGAGCAGCTCATTTTTCAGTGGCAAGGCAAGGCAAGGCTCCACTCGTTGCCTGCCTGCCTGCCTGGCTCTGAGATCGTGCAGGAAACTCAAACGTGCAGGAAATTCAAATGTTGCAGGGGGCAGAGTCAACGAGTGGGCGGGCGAATGGGCGGGGCCAACTGTAATCCTAGAAATCTGTATTCGCGTACCCCCGCGTACCCCCTGCATGACATCACTGCTTCCGGGGCAACATTTTGCCCTCTGCACTGGGCTACACCTTCATTAGCGACGCCCCAATGATGTTTCTCCACCACCGAGATCATCTTTGTGTACAAGAAAACAGCACCATGACATTTATCCCATGGAAACGAATGGCACAATTCTTGCATTTGGTGCATGTTTGGGAAGACAGTGTCTGCCTCAGAGGAGCTGCGAACAGGCAGGGTCCTTCTTCCACTGTGAATGGAATGCGATGGCTTCATTTTCAGGGATCGATCGTGGCTTAGCTTTCAAGTGGCCCCCAGTCAGCAGTGGTGCACATAGAACCTATTTCCAAAGGACGATGCCTCGAAACGGAAGCTCGACCAGCTTTAGCCCAGCTCACCCCCATGCTGCCCTGTGGTTGCGCATTGCTGGGCAAACGGCCTGCCAAGGAGGTTTGTCTGCTATTCCTGACCATCCGAATCAGGACCTCCATACCCAGACAACGCCCCCAGAACATAGCCCGGAAGCCTCTGCTTTCCAGCTGAAACAGGAAGGACCAGAGAGGGCAGAAATTTGAGCATCATGCGCTGTACTCACCCCCAGGGCCAAGGGCTCCCCCTTATAAAACTTCTTCACTGTTTTTGGAAGCTCTTTAGCTTTCTCGGGATCCATCGTTGAGGAGGAGGAGGGTTCTGCCTGACAGCAAGCAGACGCAATCTTAGACCGAGAATATCACTGGAGTGGGGGAGAAGGAGGGACAGAATGGGCAACAGAAAGTGGCAATCCTGAGTTTTAGATCCCGGCGCATAAGACATGGTGTCTGTGCCAGTCAACAGGTAGCAATTCCGCCCAAGCTGTTTCCCTATGGTGAAAGCCACCCCTGTTGAACAGCTGCCTGTTCCTGGCCTTTTCAAGGCAGCCATGGGAATGGGAGGGAATGGGCGTGGAAAACCTACCTTCAGTCTGCCTTTTTCTCAGAGTGGCGGCCCTCGGCATTCTTCTTCCTAGACGACTCTTAAGGGAATGCCATCCTTCACAGCTTTAAATCAACGCTGCACACTTTACTTTAGAAACTGTTGTCTTGGCAGTTGATGGCTTTGAACTCCAACGCAAGAATGCTCTTTGTTCTGAGTGTGCGCGCACACACGCACACACCCTTGGAACAAAGAGCACATTTATGGAGATCTTCCCCCCACCTCCCAGGAAGACAAGGCAACCCCTCTGTAAATCAGACTATGGACCAAACGTGTTCCTTACCTGCTCAGGTTGGGCGGCAGCAGGGATACTGGACAGAAGCTTCACTTTTAGGAGCTAGCTGGGACAATCGTCCTAACCCAAGTGAGCTGAAGCTTGCCTGTTGGAGCTGAACATTACAAAATAAGGGAAGTGAAAGGGAAGCTAGTTCTCTCTGTCCCTTCTGCCCCACTCCTCTCCTCCCCCATGCCACTGCCCTTCCTAATCGCATTCCAAACACATCATTCGGCCTTAAGGACTAGAAGCTTGATTACTTTGTTTTTCCCCGTTTGATGTGATTTCTTCAGAATGCTGGATGAAGAAGTGAGGTATGCAGGACTTTGATACCCCCCTTCTTGGAACCTGTGCCACTCGGGCTTTGGAGATTTCAGCTGGTTCTGGACCCACACCACTGAGCGTTCAGGGTAGGCAACCTTAAACACTCAAAGAGCCATTTGGACCCATTTTCCGGAGAAAAGAAAAACCTGGGAGCCACAAAACCCTTTTGACATCTAAAATGAATATAACACTGCATATATAGTTTTTTTAAACCTTTATGCTATGTATAAAAAAACTATAGCGTGTTGCATTTTTGAAATGAATGAACTGCTACAGAGAAAACAAAATTTTATTTCAGCGTGCAACAAAAATATTTTGAATGTCAAAAAAAACACTGGGTTGAAGATAACTTTCAAATAGCAGAATTCAGTAGCAAAATTCAAAGCAGAACTTTAATTATCACCCTGCAGCAAACCAAAAATGCTGTCATCCTTTTATAGCATGTACTGGAGCATGCAGTCAGCTGTCAACCTGAATAAAAAACCAGCAACATAACAGCCACTAGAAAGGCACTGCACAGGGGTGAATAGGGACAATTAATCCCTCCCTAACTATAAGAGGAAAACTACTTGAAAAGTGCCTCTTGCCCAGTTAGCAGAGGAGAGTAATTAGTTCAACACCACTGTAACTACCAGCCTAATCCTATCCCCTGACACTCCCTAGCATACATATTATGCACACTGCATGCTATAATGAGCAATCAGACAGTAGGTTTTTTACTTATCTCCCAGTAGGCTGCCTGATCACTTATGGGTAACCTCAGATCCACACCAGCTATTTTGCTGCCTTAAGTCCAAGGAGAGGAAGGAAGTGAGATAGGTTGAATGGAGATAGGATCAAGCAGGGAACTTTGATGCCAAGTTCCACCCCTCTGCCTTCCTGCCTCCCCACCCAGAACATCCCCAAACTGCCCACAAGCCTATCCTTCCACCACCTGACTTGGGCCAGCGGACCATTCAAATAAGATACTACATGCAAAACAGAAAAGCCTCCTTGAAGAAAGACATCTGGCTCTTGCAGAACAGCAAGGCACAGCAAGCGTGCTTTTGTTGCGCTCTATAAAGCGGCCATCAAGAAATGCACCTTCTTTTAGTGAACTTTTGGGCTTTCCAAGCACACTTGGCTTGATCCACGTCAGGTCTCCGTCCGCTCTCTCTCTCTCTGCCCCCCCCCCACTCCCCCGTGGTCACCACCCTGCCTTTTCCCGCTGTCTTCCTTAGGTTCACTCTTTGCATGTAAACAACTTCTCACTACACCGAGGCGCACCGAGCAAAATTGCAAAATTGTGGGGTGGGGGGGGAAGCGATGGGTAAATGGCTCCCCAGCAGGGAAGGGGGGGTACGAGCACGGCAGGGCTTCCAGCGCTTTGCGTGGGAGGGGGCACCTGGCAGCCGCATCCTCTTCGTGAGGGAGGAGGTGGACTGGGCAAGCGGAGGGCTGATATGAGAGTGGAAGAGGGGCAGCGAGGCGATGGCTTCCCAGCGGCCGGGGAGAGGCACCTGAACAAGAAGGGTAGCTAACCTCCTTGCACCTGAATGTGGCAAGAGATCTCGGAGTCATCCAGCAAGCGGATGGTGCATTTCATCGTCCTCCTGCCGCCTCGCCTCCCGCACTCGCAGGGAGCGAACGTGCAACGCAGTCCTGAGGGGGGCCGGCGACCCGCCGGCTGCCTCAGCCCGCCTCGCTGGGAGGGGAGGGGGAAGGAGGAGTGACCTCGCGCCGTAGGATGCTCAGTGCCAAGGCGGCGGCAGCAGCGGCGGCGGCGGCAGCTCCCGCTGCTGTTGCTGGGCGAGCATCATGGTGAGGCGGCGGCGGCGGAGGACGCAGTGGCTGCTGCTGCTGCTGCTCTCCTCGCAGCCGGCCTGAGCTCTTTCCTTTGCGTCGTCGCCCAACGCAGCTCCCGCCGCGGCCGAAAGGGGGCCGCCCTCAACGCTCCAGCCGGATGCGCGAGGCCCCAGCAAACTCTAGCAGCTTAGATGACTGGAGTCGGCATGAGCTCTATTTCTTGAAGCTTCCGGGGCACACAAATATGGCTGACTCAGACATTTCCCGCCAATGAGGATTGCCGCGAATCCATGATTCAAAATGTCCCTGCACGTGTGTAAAAGTTAATCTCAACGT
>JAJKFI010032433.1:0-24969 GCA_029204185.1 Lerista edwardsae | reverse complement strand
AAGTTTTTATTTCAGGAGTAAACTATTCAGTCCCAAACACTACCAGAAAAGCAATCTGCAATGCTTGGAATCTAGATTGTTTGGGGCACACAAACATGGCCGCTAAGCCCGCCCCTTGGCTTCACTCGATTCCTATCAATTTAACAGGAATGGCGACTCCAGTCATCTAACCTGCTTGCTCCGGAGCCGCACCAGATGGCGGAAAGAGCCATTTGCGGCTCTGAAAACGAGGGCTGCCGACCCCCGGCGCTAGAAGCTTGGTTTTTGTTGGGGGGGAAAAAACTGGAAGCTGGAATACTCAGGAAGCTGAAGGCCACGTTCTAAAAGCAGGCTGGGACCTTGCTGACATCCAAGAATGTTATCAGGCGATGTTGTGGTGTAAGAAACTTCCCTTTCTAAATGCAGAAGGGAAACCAGGGTGAGAAAATCAGGCACAGAGCTCAGAATTACCAATCTGCATTGCTTGGGGCTACTGGGATCTGCACCAGCTGCTGAGCTGACAGCAATCTGAGCAGCCCATGCAGGGCTTTCAGGCCGGGGAGTGGGGGTTAGGATATGGTGCGCACTGCTGCTGCCAATCTCACCCCCCTTCTGGGCTCGATCCTTCTCCATCCCACCTTCCCCCACCCAGAAACACCCCCCCCCCCACCTCGAAAACACAGTCCCCCCCTCCATCCTCTCCCAGCTCCTGCATTGCCAGGCATAACCACACCTTGTATGGAGCAGGAGGTTTAGTCGAGAGGGTTAAAGCCTCGGTTTGCCCAAAGATAAGATCCGAAGGTCGCCAGTTCGACAACACCGGAAGTCTCCGTGAGCGGCAGACCTTGAGAAGTGTGACTGATAAGAGCTGAGCCATCTCCAGCTGCCTGTGAGAGGGGAGTTGTGCTGGGCCAGCTGTTTCTTTGGTGGGAGCAGAGATACCGTCTATCAGCCAGCAGGAAGGCAATTACCAAGAACCAAGGACTAGACCACGAACGTTCCATCTGTATGTTGTTGTAGTTATTGAAAGACAGAACTCTTTGTAATTTGTAAAAACCCCTTGGGGGGTTTAGAGAAATAAAGCCTGCCTATGTAAACCACCTTGAATTAAAGTCAGAGGAGTAATCCAATGACCAAGAAAGGCGGTATATAAATACTATTATTATTACCACCACCTGCTCTGGTTGGCACAGATGAGGGATCAAGCAGGGGAGTTGCCATGTCTCTCTCTCTCTCTCTCCCCCCCCCCCAAAGTATCAGTGTGCAATGAATGATGCAGAAACCGGTGTATTTCTTTATTTGTTTAATCAACCTTCACCCCACCTTTCCCCCTAGGTGGCTTACAAAGTATCATTTAAAAAAAGCACGAGTAAATCCAACAATACACAGTATGAGCAGCGCAATTAAAACATTAGGAAGATCGCAATCACTGTACAAAACACCACCCCGATCAGATTTCACTCTGCGTTATGCTCCTGCTCAGAGCAATGCATTGGCTCCTAGAGACTTAGCCCGGAAGACTCGACACAAAGCACTTTTACAATCTTAAGTTTGGATTTCACCGTCACCAGAGCCGGCTTGGTCCACAGGTCCAGGTTTATGAAGACTGTCCTCCTCAAGTCCTTGTGCTTCCGAGCTTGGGGCCAGAGGTGGCGGGGCAGGGGGGCTGGACGGAGAGCAACTCAAGAGGTTCTTAGCATCCTCGCTAGCAGCTGGGAGGGTCACAGCATTGTCTGGAGGGATGTTCTGGTGGACCACTGTGAAGCGGGCATCGGCGTCGGGAGAAGCACTCTGGTACACCACAGGAACCTGGAGGAAGAACAACTTGGGAATGAAATCAGCGATGCTGCGGATCAGCCTGTAAACATCCAACTAATGGTCAGTTACGACAAGGGTGCAATGCGGACTCCTGGTTTGTGGATGAAAGTAATATTTTGATAAGAACATAAGGAGAGTCCCACTGGATTAGGCCAAGGTCCCATCTAGCCCAGCTTCCTGTATCTCACAGGAAAAGGGACAATTACTCTCCCACTGCTAAGTATGTCAAATCAAATCAAAAACCTTTATTGGCATATAAACCCTAATTACAAATAAAATATATAAATACAATTAAACATGCTAAATATGTCTTTTCTAATGGCTGTTGCTGGTGGTGTCCTGCTTCTTCTTTTTTTTTTTTAGATGGTGAGCCTTTTTGGGGACAGGGAGCCATTTAACTTTATTATTATTATTTGCTTGCAAACCGCTTTGTGAACTTTGGGTTGAAAAGCGGTATGTAAGTAATAATAATAATAATAATAATAATAATACATGTATTTATATACCGCCTTTCTTAAGGTCACTAGATTTCTCTAATGATTACAACTCAAGGCGGTTTACATAGGCAGACTTTTCACAAACCCGAAGGTTTTTACAATTTACAGAATGTTCTATCTTTCAAGAACCACACTCAAACAGATCTTTCTTTCTGGATTTAGCCTTCTTTCTTTAGCCACCCGTCTGTCGTCTGCTGGCTGATGAGGCTTCCCTGCTCTCACCAGAGACGCAGCTGCGTTCAGCACACTCCTCCTCCCTTGAGGCAGCTGAAACTCAGCTTTTTAATCAGCCGCAGTTTGCAAGGTCTGCCGCTCACAGAGACTTCCGGGAGTCTCGAGCTCACGACCTTGAGATCTTCAGTTGTTATCTTCGGGCAAACAGAGGCATTAACCCTCTCGGCTAAATCTTCTGCCAAAGTACTGATGGATTGATTGATTGTATGCCTCTGCTGTACTCCAAGAGTGGTCCCGACATCTTTTACACTGTCCCTTGGGCCGGCCAAACTTTGCTGGCCTAACTGAGCCTGCCTAACTCCAGGTTAGGATTGCGCCCCAACTCTTATAAATAAATAAATCCTTGAAACAGAGCTTCAGTGCTGATGTTATGTATTGACAGACACCTTCTCCAGAGAGGATAATCCCGGTTCTGAATTCCCCACATCCACTCGGCCTGCCACACTTTGCTCCCCTTCCGACGTTACCGTTTCGGTGAAGGTGTCCCGGCACAAAGTCATGCACCCAAAGGCAGCGCTGGAGAGGCTGATGCAGAATTCCAGGACAGCGAAGACCAAGAAGACAGCCATTGTCCCTTGTGCAATCTTCTGTTAATAAAGAAAAAAGCCCAGACTAAGGGAATTGCTCTCAACTGAAGACCGTAACATCACATGCCCAGGGTAGCATGGAAGAATGAGGGACTAAACACTTTAAGAGTCCCATTGGCTCCCCACTCATTTCCAGGCACAATTCAAGGTGCTGGTTGTGACCTTCAAAGCCTTGTTTGGGCACCCAGATATGTAAGAACTGCCTCCTCCCTGATGATCGCTTTTTGGACTGCAGCAACTGAACCACCATCCAGTGGTGGCATCTCAGCCCTAATTTTAACAACAGGAACTCCGTTCCTGGGCGTTCCTGCAAGATGACACCACTGCCACCATCCCCAGCAGACAGACTGCTTAGGACCAAACGTGATGTCAAAGCGCTGAACTGCAAGCAAAATTCAAATGAAAACTTCGCTTGCCAATCCAAACTGTGAGCACTCACAAAAGGAATATAATAAGAGCAAGGTCTGCAGCTTCCAAGACGGCTGCCCCCAGCTTTCCACGACCCACCTGACATCAGGTCCCGACCCACAGTTTGAGAAACCCGGAAATAGAGAGCACCATGACCCTGTTCCGGAACTCAAAGAGAGACTAATGCCTGGAAGAGACTTTTGCGCCCTGGGCAAAGAGAACAGGTCTACAAGCAAAGTGAGGGTCAGCCCTCTTATCTTCCCATCACACAACTTGGCTTGTCCTTGTGCGTGTCAAGCTTCATCATTGGGAATTATATTAGCGGCATTAGCAGTCCTCTCTACAGAGTCAGGACCTAGCCGGGGGCCATCCCAACCCTTCCCCACTGGCTGGGTACTCACAAAAGGGACGAGTCTGTCTAAGTAACACTCTAGATCCACTGAGCCAGAATAGCTGCACTGATGCCTGAGGTCCCAGGGTCCACGAGCCAGTGAAAGAGACAGGAATACCACGGCAATGCCTGCAGAAACAGCGCTCACCACATTCATTCCCAGAATGCTTTTCACCTGAGGGAGACAACCATTCAAACGGGCATTGGAACAGACTTGTTTGGTTCGGTCTCTCAAGCCGAGGCATTTAGGTTAATTAAAAGCAGGCTCCTAGATATCCACGACCAAAATTTGCTAAGCGCTGCAAACCGATTTTGCTCCCCTCTTTCTCATCAGATCCCAGTTACTATAGGGCAAATACCGTTTTTTTTCTCTACATGCTGGATAGTCCTAGTGCCAGAAGGGCTTTGACTCTTGCTCGCTGTAACGTGATCCCCTCTGCTGTTTTATGGGGCAGATTCAACGGTACCCCTTACCTAGAAAGACTCTGTCCCTGTGATATGGGAGTAGTAGAATCAATCGAGCATCTCTTTTTCCACTGCCCACTCCATCTGGTCAGCAGAGAGAAATTTTTAAAACCTATTCTGCAGCTGAGTCGCCTGAAGGAGGACTCAGAGATCCTAAAATCTCTTTTGGTGGCAAAGGATCCTGCTCTTATTAACCAGCTCGCCATGTTTATTGCCCAAATAGTAAAAGTGAACATGCTTCGTGCTAGAAGGGAGATCGTTAATGTTTGATCATGCTTTTATTAGTCCTGATGGTAACTATTCTGTAATATTCTGTTATCTCTTTTTAACCATGCTTTTGTGTTTTATATGCCAATAAAGCTGGAACGCTGGGCGGGACATCCGGGTGATCGACAGCCCGCCTGTCGCGTTCGGGAGCGTTACGCCGTTTGCGTAACCAATTACGCCGCTTGCGTACGTTACACAAACGGCATAACGCTGTGGAATGCGATGGGCGGGCTGTCAATCACCCGGATGTCCCGCCCAGCGTTCCGGCAGCATAACACCGCTGCAATAAAGGTATCTGAAATCTGAAAATCTGAATCTGACAACCAAGCAGGTGACCATTCTTCTCTGACCCAGACTCCTGCAGTCTTCCTAAGGGCCCTCAAGGCCCTGCCCATCATCTCTGCCACTGCTGTGATTGCTAGATACACTATGGATTGAAGCAGAGGCGTAATTCATTGCCCAGGGGCACCCAGTCCCACCAAAAGGTTCCTTACCACTGATGGGTGTGGTCTCCTAGCAGCTGCCACAGACAGAAATCCGGAAACGATGAACTGTAAGAGATGGAGAAGGAAGGTCAGAAATAGCGCTGGAGTTCAGCCAGCGCAAGTCAGGCCAGCAAAGTTTGGCCGGCACAAGGGCCACAGTAAAGCAAGTTTGGACCACTCTCCAAGTCAGGGAGGAGGGTGCATGTCTGTGTGCTGTGCGCATACGTTACGGCGTGTTCAATCTCAGCAAAACGATCCTCCGTAAAATGTAAAATGGAAGGCGTCCTCCCTGACTCCGAGAGTGGTCCAAACGTGCTTTACTGTGGCCCTTGGGCCGGCCAAACTTTGCTGGCCTAACTGTGCCGGCCTAACCCAAGGTTTGGACTGCGCTCTTAGTTGCCCCTTTAATTACTACAAGATTAGTAACATAAGAAGAGCCCTGCTGGATCAGGCCAAAGGCCCATCTAGTCCAGCTTCCTGTATCTCACAGCGGCCCCACCAGGTGCCCCAGGGAGGCACAAAACAACAAGACGCTTGCATCCTGTTGCCACTCCCTTGCACCCAGTACTCTGAAGTAGCCTACTACTCATGTAAGGAGGTTGCACAATCCATCATTGTCTATAGCCCACGATGGACTTTTCTTCCAGAAATCCGTCCAATCTCCTCTTAAAGGCATCTAGACCAGATGCCATCACCACCTCCTGTGGCAAATAGTTCCACAGATTAACTACCCACTGGGTAAAAAAGTACTTCCTTTTATCTGTTTTAACTCTTCCAGCCCTCAGTTTTAGCAGACGCCCCCTGGTTCTGGTATTTTGAGAGAGAGAAAAGAATATCCCTCTATCGACTCTATCCCTTCCATGCATTATTTTGTATGTCTCAAATGATTTGAGATACTACAATGATTTGACTATAAATGGTGGGGAATTAGGCTTTGGGGATTCCATTAGAGACCTCAGTCCCATCTCTTCTCCCCCCCCCCCCAAAAAAAAACAAAAAAACTTCAAGCCTGCCTAGGTTAATACAGCACTAGAGTAGTCTGGGCAGAAGCCTATACAACGTTTTAACACTCAGATCTGCAGGATTACCGGAAGTCCCGTCCAATACGGTGTCATCAGAGCAAAGTACGGGAAGTAGAATACATCTGCATAGGTCATGTGTAGCACTACCGAAAACATTACTCCAACGATTCCGATGAGCATCTGTGTGATCTGAAAAGACAACATTAAACTGAGTGCTACCATCAAGCCAGCTGCCTCGTCCTAATCCATTGAGGGCTGCATGATGTTTCGCCAGCACAGGGCTCATCTCTGGGTACAAGAAAGCAGCAGTCACAGAGAGAGCATGGCACACTTCTTTCCTTTGGCGCACATCTGCAGAGCTGGCAGATGCATCCATTGAGATGCTAACACGCTGGCCCATTCTTCTTCCACTGTGAATGGAATACCAAGGACCATTTTACAGAGATTGAACATGCCGGAAACTTAATGGCCAGAGATACGTCACGCACGTTGTTTCCCAAGTCTGCCCTTGTAAACTGAACACCTTTAAGAACATAAGAAGAGCCCTGCTGGATCAGGCCCAAGGCCCATCTAGTCCAGCTTCCTGTATCTCACAGCGGCCCCACCAGGTGCCCCAGGGAGGCATCAGACAACAAGATGCTTGCATCCTGTTGCCACTCCCTTGCACCCCGTACCAGTAGCCCACCACCTTTGTAAGCAGGTTGCACAATCCATCATTGCCTGTAGCCCACGATGGACCTTTCCTCCAGAAATCCGTCCAATCCCCTCTTAAAGGCATCCAGACCAGATGCCATCACCACCTCCTGTGGCAAAGAGTTCCACAGATTAACTACCCGCTGGGTAAAAAAGTACTTCCTTTTATCTGTTTTAACTCTCCCAACCCTTTCTATGGACCACAAGGAACCCAGTGCCAGAGGTGTAGCTAAAGAAGTGCAGGGGGTACAATTGCACCAGGCAGCAAGCTTTAGGGGGGCAACAAGCTGAGCTTGACACTCAAGGCCCAAATGGTGAAAACCTTGGTCTGTATGAATAATACCATTGTGTTATATGTCATTGGAAAAGTAATGTAATGCAGAATGCAATGAAACAAACCTGAGTGTAATATCTTTACTCTATCAAAAGTTATGGCCAAAAACCCCGGAAAACAAAAATACAATTGTCATATAATAATTGCAGTTTGTTAAAATCAGGCCTATTAGGAATAATATCGTCATATATCATTCAGTGTGGAATCTCATGCAGGATGCGCAATGAAACAGACCAGAGCGCAATGCCTTCATTCAATCAAATGTTACCACCCAAAAAACCAAGAGAACGGAAATACAATTGTGACGTCACTTCCTGTCAGGATGTCACTTCCGGAGCACCGCTTTGCCCTCTGCACTGGGCTACACTTTCCTGAGCTCTGCCCCTGCCCAATGCAGAAGGGAGATGACTTCAAATGGAGGCGAGATCGCCTCTAGCCCAGCTCACACCCAGCACTGCAAGACAGCACTGGTAGTGGATGTTCTGTTGTAGCAGCTTATCTGCCATTCCTGATGCCGGAAAATCCCACTGCCAGACCAGGTTCCCAGGCCAGAAGATAGCCTGGAAGCCACTGCTGTCCAGCAGGAGCAGGAAAGCCAAAGAGGGGGGCAGGAGGACGTGAGATGGCTCTTGTAGACAGGGGCGGACCTAGTCAAAATGGCGCCTGGGGCACCCAATAGAAGTGCGCCCCCACGGGAGCCCAGGTCTACCCACCAGAAGCAGCCGCGGCTGTTTCTAATGGGTAGATCTGGGGTCCGGAGCCCAGATCTACCCACGGCTGTTCCTAATGGGTAGACCTGGGCTCCGGACCCCAGATCTACCTGCGCAATGTTGCGGGGGCCACTGGCGCCCCCCAAGACGGCGCCCAGGGTTTGTGCCCCCCTGCCCCCCTAGATCCGCCACTGCTTGTAGATTCAAGCATCATGTTCCCCATGCTCTATACTCACCCCCAGGGCCAAGGGTTCCCCCCTATAAAACTTCTTCACTGGTTCTGGCAGCTGTTTTGCTTTCTCAGAGTCCATCCTAGATGCGGAGGGGAATCTTGCCTGACTGCAACCAGGCTCAGACTCGGGCAAACCGATCACTGGAGGGTGAGAGAGAGAGAGAGACAGGGAGGAAGTCACCAAGGAGAGAGAAAAAGGAATGTGGAATCGTTGCCTTTCGAAGGGCATCGTCACCCCACGCCTTTACTTCCTGGATCAAGAGGCGCAGGAATCAGTGCGGTCCAGCTTTGCTCTTGGCTCTCAAAGCTGCTCCACAGGCAGAAGTTCAACACCTGTTGGCAGCAGCTTGGAAAGGAACGGAAGGTGAACGACACACCTGCTGAGCCTCTGCCTGCTCTGTGACTTTTAAAGCACATTGGAGGGGTCGAAGGGGGAAAAATTAGGTGTGTCTGCCCTTGACTTACAGGGCCCCAATCTGTCTCCATGCTAGACGGCTCCCCAGAGGAAAGGCGGTTTTTGTAGGGCTGGCGTTTGGCGGTCGGTTTTTACGAGGACAACCGGATGCCCTCTAAGGTAGGCTCTTGCACCGGGGAGAGAGTGGCCACCTCTGGGCTTGCCTTAATAAGGGGGCCAGCACTCACCTGCAGAGTGGCTCACCTGGTCAGGACGCTCCCCTTGCCGAGGGCAGATCAAGCTGCTGATGGAGGGCAAGAGTCAGCCACCCTCTCCCGGTGCCTGGCCCGGAAACAGGAAGGGTGGAGGTGCTGACTTTCCCCCATTGGAGATCTGTGCCGGAGTGACCCGGCCTCTCTTGGCCCTGCCGTCTAGCTGCACCCGGCTCCTGCGTGCCTCTCTTTGTTCGCCGCCTGGGATCCCTTCTGCTCCGGAAGGGGACTTCCTGCCTGCATTGCCCCTGGCCTGGAGCCAGGCTGGAGAACGGCAGTGCTTATTCTTCGTGCTGGTACTGCCATGCTCTACCTGTGCCTTGTCAGCCCCTCTGCGATGTAGGTGTCCCCTCCTTCCACACCGACCAATCGCAGGGACACAGAAGAGGCAGGGGTGGGTGGAAGGGGGGGCAGCGATCTGGTCCTCCAGCCCAGGTAAGCTGTGGCTTGACTGTTGGGGCTGATACTGCAGAAATATGGAAAGGGAAAGGGAGGCCAGGTAATTCTTTGCCCCCCCTCCCCTCTCTTCCCAAGTGTAAACACATCTCTCCGCTTCAAGGACTAGAAGGCTGGTTATATTGTTTGCAAAAACTCAAAGGCTTCCGTTTGGCTGCCACTCCCTGAAATTCTTCCTCGCCTTCGGCTTGTAAAAGTGTGAAATAGACTCTATTCTCACGGCAGCCCACTGGCAAACAGTTCTTGCTCCACCTGATACCTAGGGGTGTGTGTGTGTGTGTGTGTGTGTGTGTGTCTGTCTGTCTGTCTGTCTGTCTGTCTGTTGCTTTCAGTTAAAAAGGCATTAAAAACACAAAACATTGCTTTTTTTTTATTTTGGTGTTTAATGTATTTTCCAGAAATTAAAATAGATTATTTTTCTAGTTGGAACCATTGGCGTAGCTAATGAAAGTGCAGCCTAGTGCAGACAGCAAAATGATGCCCTGGAAGTGACATCACAACAGGAAGTGACATCACCATTGTATTTTCATTTTCTTGGGTTTTTTGGCCGTAAGGTTTGATAGAATACAGATATTCCAATCTGGTTTGTTTCATTGCATTCAGGATTAAGTTACCTTGACAATTATATAGAACAGGACAGTATTATTCATACATACCAAGGTTTCCACAGTTTGGGCCACTAGTGTTAAGCTCAGCTTATTGCCCCCCTAAAGCTTGTTGCCCATCGCAGTTGCACCCCCTGCACTTTAGCTACGCCCGTGGCTGGAACTAATACTACGGCTTCATCTGCTGGCACTAGCCCACTGATATCACCTTCCTTATATCCTACACTTTTGGAGTATTTCAAACGAATAAAAATGAGAACTCGGATACATAAGACAGAATAAAAACAGAACTCTTTCTGCCTTTCAAATCACAAAACAGTAAAAACAAAACACCATTTTGATGCCCCTATTAAAATAACCAATTGAAAACAACAACAAACACAACTCAAAAACAAAAACACTACTCAAAACAATCAGTGAAACACACACACATACAGTAGAAAGGGAACAAAACAAAACCGCTCAAACTCAAGCACGACAGCATCAGGAATGCAGAATGAAATAATGGTTTGTCGATATGGACTTGGCGATGCCCTGGAAGTGACATCACAACAGGAAGTGAAACAGACCTTTCAACAGACCTTGAAACCCACGTGGGGCGTAAAACCATCTATGGAAGGCATACTGCTGAGGATGAACAGCCAGGATGGTGTAGTGGTTTTGGGGTTGGACTTAAAATCCTCACCTGGTTATGAAGCTTCCTGAGTTACCTTGAACAAGTCACAAGCGCAATCCTAACCTGGAGTTAGGTCGGCAAAGTCTGGCCGCCACAAGGGACACCGTAAAGCGCGTTTGGACCACTCTCGGAGTCAGGGAGGATGACGCACGCCTGTGTGCTGGCCTCTCTGGCTCTGAAAATGGTCCAAACATACTTGACAGTGTCCCCAAACATTGCTGGCCTAACTGTGCCAGCCTAACTCCAGTTGAGGATCAAGCCCTCAGCCTTGCCTACTTTTCAAGGTTGTTGTGAGGACAAAAGGTGGGAAGGAACCTGAGCTTGTTGGAGGAAGGGCAGTATAAAAAATCTGAATAAATAAAGTCCCACCATCATTCCTGATTAATTCCCCAGCCTTTGTCTTCCCTAGTGCTCCCATGCAAGAATCAACCACCTGAGAGCATCTCTTACATTATTATCATCATCATCATCCAGAATATTTACACACACTTCTTCTACAAGGGCAGTTCACAAAGCAGTTTACCAAGATCATGGTTCCTTGTCCCCAAAGACCTTACAGTTTAAAAAGATGCAGAAGAACCACCAGCAATGGCCACTGGAGAAAGATGCTGCCTCTTCAGATGACGTTTCGGAAAAGAAGCCAGTGCAGAACTTTCCTTGTGGTTTATGCACAAGGCAAAAGTGCAATAGTCTATTTGCAACGAGTTGGCGCCACCCACTGGGCACCCAGGAGTGTCACAACTTGGAAATATCAAGCCGGTGGCCAACTCCTAGAGCAAAAATGATTGGCTGCTGCCTCGGCCAATGAGGGCTCAGAGAGCCGCACACTTTCCATTGTTGTCCATTGCATTCTTTTGAACTCCTTACATCTCTGCAATGCAAAGTTTCCAAGACTTGGAAGCATTTTCACAAGGGATTGCATTTGTGGCACTGGTGAACGGTGACCCTGCCAGCTTAATCAACGAGCCTCCATGTAATGTGTTTGCGTGACATGACGCTTGCTGGATAAGTCCACTTGAAAATCATCTTCATTTTGACTGCTGCTACTTTGGTGTCCACCTGAAAGGCTTAAGACAGGATGTGTCCTGAATTTGCCTGACCTCTCCCAAGATCTCACACAGGAGAAAGGAGAGCAAGTGTCACTCCTACAGAGCTGCAGGAATCTGTAGGGCAAGCAACTGGGCCATTTTGCCTTCACTGCTTCCTGTCCCATCTCAGAAACATCCTCAAAGGTGCCTCTGCTGGGACCAGGCAGGTTTTGCTGAGAAAGGTATGGCCCCACCCCGCTCCTTTCATCAGCGAGTCATTCAAAAATGTCCCCAAATTCCTGAGCTGGGCTGAAGGCATCTCACGTTTTGCCCACATTCTCTTTTAAAAACCACAGCCCACAATTAATCTGTGCCGGTTTCTTAAGCCAAAAGAGCACGGTTCTTTATGTTCCGAAGCCGTCTCCATGGATAGCGTCGAATCGTTGCCGACACCTGCTATCTTTAAGGAAAAACCCTTTTCAACTAAACGGCGTTTAAGAAACCTGCCTAGTTCACATTGACGAAGACTGCCCTCAAGTCTGTTTGCTTCCAGTTTGGGGCATGAGAAGGTCATCTGGGTAAGGTGGGTGGGAAGGACGGTGATTCAGGGGAGCTTGCCCTCTTCACTAGCTGCCGGAAGGCTCCCGTTATGGAGAGGTGTATGCTGGTAAACCACCACAATCTGGAGAAAGAGAAACACACGTCAAGTCAGTCTCACGCTACAGGTATTCCACAGATCAGCTTACGAAAGACAGAACAGTGCTTTGGCCCAGATCCAAGCCACACATTATGAGAATTGTGCAATGAGTGTGCCTGTGGGTTTTTTTTTTTTTTGGTGTTGATGCGCATGTGGCTTCTTTCATACCAGGCAGTGCCATGAGAAAGCCTGGGCCATCCCAATCAGGAAGGAAAGATTGTCAAAATGTTATTGAGTCCCCAGTCCAATTTTGCTCATGAGTTTGCAAGCTCGGAGGGCAATCCTCACCTGGAGTTAGGCTGGCACAGTTAGGCCAGCAAAGTTCGGCTGGCATAAGGGACACCGTCAAATATGTTTGGACCACTCTCGGAGTCAGAGAGGCCAGAAAACAGACGTGCGCCATCCTCCCTGACTCCGGGAGTGGTCCAAATGTGCTTTACGGTGGCCCTTGTGCTGGCCAAACTTCGCTGGCCTAATTGTGCCGACCTAACTCCAGGTGAGGATTGCACGCTCAGTGTGAGGAGGCTTCACACATCACCCTCATATTCGGTCTCTTACAGTAGATCTTAGCAATAGGACTGGGAATCCCGGAATTTTAATCAGGGAATTTTTGTATGCCTGACTATAGGTGAGAGGGCTTACACTCAGTGGTGTTATTCTGCTGGAACGCTGGGCGGGACATCCGGGTGATCGACAGCCCGCCCGTCGCGTTCCGCAGCGTTACGCCATTTGCGTAACCAATTACGCCGCTTGTGTATGTTACGCAAACGGCGTAACGCTGCAGAATGCGATGGGCGGGCTGTCGATCACCCGGATGTCCCGCCCAGCGTTCTGGCAGAATAACACCACTGCTTACACTTTCAAAGGAAAGGACGATTTTAGGCTTGGGCAGAAGTTTTAGCCGAGAGGGTTAATGCCTCCGTTTGCCCGAAGATAACAGCTGAAGATCTGAAAGTCGTGAGCTCGAGACTACCAGAAGTCTCTGTGAGCGGCAGATCTTGCAAACTGCAGCTGATTAAAAGCTGAGTTCCAGCTGCCTCATGTGAGGGGGAGTGTGCCGGTCAGCTGCGTCTCTGGTGGGAGCAGGGAAGCCTCTTATCAGCCAGACAGGTGGCTAAGAAAGAAGGCTAAATCCAGAAAGGAAGATCTGTATGAGTGTTGTTCTTGAAAGATAGAACATTCCTGTAAATTGTAAAAACCTTCGGGTTTGTAAATAAAAGTCTGCCTATGTAAACCGCCTTGAGTTACAGTCATTAGAGAAATCTAGTGATCTTAAGAAAGGCGGTATATAAATACATGTATTATTATTTTAAATCCCTGTTTTACTCCAAAATGGAACCTCAATGCAAGTTCCAACCCTGATGTAACACACTGACAAATACTTAGGAGAGAGGAGAACGATCCCTGCACTTGGGATCCAGACACCTGACTCCCAGATCCCAGACCCTTTTAAAGGTTACCATTTTACTGCTGGTGTCTTGGCACAAGAGCTTGCTCCCGAAGAAAGCATTGGAGATGCTGATGCAAAATGCCAGGAGGGTGAAGAGCAGGAGGACCGACATGATACCAACCGTAACATCCTGCCGACAAAGCAGAAATCGTGACCCAAGGAAATGGCTGCTGCACTGTTGCTAGCACCGACCGGGGCCCTCGTGTCAGCGGGGGTGCCCTTGAGTTCAGTGGTGTCATTCAAATGATTTAGGAACAGGAACTCACTTTTGATTGGCACTTGTCGGGAACCCGGAACCAGCCACTGAGCCCGTTAACGAGCCCGTTAACGCCCGTTCTGGTCCATTCCCCCTGAATGACATCACTGCCTTTGCCCCCCTAGGAATCCAGAGTCGCTCCCTTTAACCCTCTGAGTGCCGGCCAACCAAGAAGAAAAGCTCTTTGCAGAGGAATTGGGAGGGGGGGAGGAGGGAGAGTGAAGTGGGCGGAGTCAGCCCTAATTTTAACTAGTGGAACTGAGTTCCCCCGCGTTCCCCCTGCATGACATCACTGCTTGAGTTGCACCCAGAGTCAGGGCTCTGCAGGGAGCAGGACTGACCCTTCCCTGCCGAGTATGGACAGGCACTCACGTGCGGGATGACTTGGGCTTCGTAACACTGCGGATCCAGTTCCCGCTGACCATAATTGCTGCACCGCTGCACGGCGTACCGTCGGTCACTGAGCAGCGACAGGGAGACGAGCAGGATGCCAACGCTGGCTGCCACGGCACTCAACACGTTCATGCTCACCACGCCTTTCAGCTAGGAGAGTCAAGCCACAATGTTAACCAAGGCATCTTGGCCCTTTCGGAACCCAGAACCCCTGAGACAGGGATAACAACCCTGGAACATTTGCCCCAGATCAACCCCACTGGCAAATTTACTAGTCATCACAGCCCATAAGGTAGGGGTGGGTTTTTTTTGGTGGAAAGCTACTTTTTGGCCGTTAAAATATCTGAATAAAAACTTGGTGGGTCGTGACCTGATGTCAGGTGGGTCGCGGAGAGCTGGGAGCAGCCACCTTGGAAACTGCAAGGAAACTGCAACCTTACTCTTGTTATTCCTTTTATGAGCATTAACAGTTTGAATTTTCAAGTGTGGTTTATTATTTTTAGTTCAGTTCTTTTTCATCATACTTTGTCTTGCTTCCGGGATGCTGTACAATTGCTGCAGTCCAAGAACACCACTCTGCATTTCAGGAGCGTCAGTTTATTACGTTACAAGGACAGCACTTCCTGCTTGATGATGTCACTCCTGGCCATGGCATCACTTCCAGGTTAATGACATCACTTCTGCTGGGTCCCAATACAATTGCCATATTAAAAAGTGGGTCCCGGTCTAAAACATTTGAGAATCCCCGACCTATATCATATTCATATTCATATTCATACCTTTATTTGGCATACAATAATATAAAAACATAAAATAAATGATATAATTACCAATAACCATATCAAGTTCCGTTTAGCTATATCACCTATTCAAGAGAGCCAGCAATACGGTGATTGTTAGTGTTAATAATACGCACCAGAAAGAGAGCCAGTTGATTAACCACAACAAGATCCTCAGAATCAAATAAAAAATTTAAGGTCACCTCTTCTCTGTCCAGATTTAACTTGTACATAAGAGCTTGGAAAAATAACTCTCTGCTCTTTAAGTGTAAAGGGCAGTGAAAGAGTAAATGCACTAGAGTTTCAATACTATCCTGTTGGCAAGGGCAGAGTCTTTCAATATAGGGTACCCCTTTAAACCGACCCCACAGGACTTCAGAAGGTAGAACATTACAACGGGCCAACGTCATGGCCCTACGTCTTACAGGGATGTCCAGAATATACAAATAAGGTGGTATTTGGCCAATATTCATTCGTAATTGAAGAAAAAGGGGCGAGCAGCGAGTGTTGGCCATCTTCAGTAATTTTTGGTCATGCGCTTCTAATAATTTCCCCTTAATCAATCTAAAGGCTTCGGACTGTGAGACCGAGCCGAGTAGATCTGAATCAAACCCCAATTCAACAAGTTTAGAAGTCCAGGGCTCCGCGGAAAAGTAAGTATCCAAAATCATACACTGAGTCAGCCCGACCTATATCGTCTACCTAGTAGACTTCTAAAGCATTTAACATTAATAAAAATAAGAATGAGAATTTATTATTAAAACACATGATGCTGCAATTTGCTATTTTAATCCAGAAATTTGGGGGGGGGGAATCACCAAAAAACGCACACACACCCCTACCCATAGGAAACACCACAAAGCCATAAGGCCACCGTAACCAGTCATGCGTCTCAGATAAGCCCAAAAGAAGCGTACCTCTCTCCTGCGGTGCAAGGGAGATAAGGGTCTTACATGGGAAGCAAAAAGGAGGCTGGAGCACCCTGCGCTATCTCATCCGTTTCATCCCCCAGAGTCCAAAAAGGTTTGTTACCAGTATTGCCTTGGGGTTCCTGGCAGCTGCCACAGTCAGCGATCCAGAAATGATGTACTGTAAGAGACAGAGAAGGACAGTCAGAGCCACTGAACAATGCAGAAGCACAAAGGGTGCAATCAGTGGTGTTATGTTGCCGGAACGCTGGGCGGGACATCCGGGTGATTGACAGCCTGCCCATCGCATTCCGCAGCGTTACGCCGTTTGCGTAACGTATGCAAGCGGCGTAATTGGTTACGCAAACGGCATAATGCTCCGGAACGTGACGGGCGGGCTATCGATCACCCGGATGTCCCGCCCAGCGTTCCGGCAGCATAACACCGCTAGGTGCAATCCTAACCTGGAGTTAGGCTGGCACAGTTAGGCCATCAAAGTGTGGCCGGCACAAGGGCCACCGTCAAACAGGATTTGGTGAATCACAGAATACTGTCTATTTGTAAAAAACCCATTGAAAAATGGCGGTTTAGACTAGCCTGCCCATGGAAGCCGCCTTAGGCATTTGCTTTGGCATGGGAAAGGCGGGGTAGAAATTCTTCTAAATAAATAAATAAGCTCAGCCCCAATGACATTACAAAACTGATGTTGTTGCTGTTGTTGTCTGGTCCCCCATAGAGGTTCTCAATCCTTTTTGGCCTACTCAGTGGCTCATAAGCTTTATATTGCCAACTGGGATGGAACTGGGATTTTTATTGCCAACAGGATCTAAAACATGGCAGTGGCTAAGCCGTTCCCCTAGGGGGAAGCAGACAGCTTTTTAGATATGCAGAATTACCAGGGCTCCAGTCCAATGCGGTGCCAGCGCGATGATGTAAAAGAACCGGAATTTGTGGTCATATGCCAGGTTAAGCACAGCGCCAAATGCTATTCCAATGAGGCCTGTCAGTACCTGGGTAACCTGCAAAGACAACATCATTATTAAGCAGAGCATTCCCGTCAAGTCCCAATCTCCAGCCTGATCTAGTAAAGGCTGGGAAATTCAAGTGCATGATTTTTCTTCTACACCTGCTCTTAGCCAGAAGGCAAAGAAGCGATTGCATGCTTTTTCTCCTATACAGAGATAATCTGTGGCTGGGATCTGCAAAGCAAGTTGCACACGCCCTGGCATTCGAAAAATGCTTTGTTGAAATTGTGGGAAAGCGATCAGAGATAATGTCAATCCAGCACATAGGAAAGGAAAAAGAGAGAGTTGAGGGAGATGGCAGCCAGGAATAGGGCCTTCTCGGTGGTGGCCCCACAACTATGGAATACCCTCCCATTAGAACTAAGAACTGCTCCCTCTTTGGCAATATTTCGGCAGGGGCTGAAGCCTTTTTTATTAAGCAAGCCTTCAGTTGTTGACAGGCTGGCTGGCATTTTTACATTTTTTATCTTACATTTTAGTCAATGAGGTTGCTGACCTCTTAACTAGAGTATGCAACTTGTCCCTTCAAACGGCCACGGTGCCAGAGGATTGGAGGATAGCCAATGTCACGCCAATCTTTAAAAAAGGGAGAAGGGGGGACCCTGGAAACTACAGGCCGGTCAGCCTAACGTCTGTTCCGGGTAAGATGGTGGAAAGCCTCATCAAAGATAAAATCCTAAAACACGTAGAGGAACAAGTACTGCTAAAGGAAAGTCAGCATGGCTTCTGTAAGGGTAGGTCTTGCCTCACAAACCTTTTGGAATTCTTTGAAAAGGTCAACAGGCACGTGGATGTGGGTGAACCTGTGGATATCATATACCTAGATTTTCAGAAGGCATTTGACAAGGTCCCCCACCAAAGACTGCTAAAGAAACTTCACAGTCAGGGAATAAGAGGGCAGGTCCTCTTATGGATCCAGAATTGGTTGAGGGCCAGGAAACAGAGAGTGGGGGTCAATGGGCAATTTTCACAATGGAGAGAGGTGAAAAGCGGAGTGCCCCAGGGATCTGTCTTGGGGCCCGTGCTTTTCAACTTATTCATAAATGACCTGGAGACAGGGATAAGCAGTGAGGTGGCCAAGTTTGCGGATGACACAAAACTTTTCCGGGTGGTAAAAACCAGAAAGGATTGTGAAGAGCTCCAGAAGGATCTCTCCCAGTTGGGGGAATGGGCAGCCAAATGGCAGATGCGTTTCAACATAGACAAATGTAAAGTGATGCACGTTGGGGCAAAAAACCAAAACTTTACCTATAGGCTAATGGGTTCTGAGCTGTCTATGACAGCTCAGGAGAGAGATCTTGGGGTGCTGGTGGACAATTCAATGAAGGTATCGACCCAGTGTGCGGCAGCAATTAAGAAGGCCAATTCCATGCTTGGGGTCATTAAAAAAGGGGTTGAGAATAAAACAGCCAATATTATCATGCCATTGTACAAATCAATGGTAAGGCCACACCTGGAATATTGTGTCCAGTTCTGGTCGCCGCATCTTAAAAAGGACATAGTGGAGTTGGAAAAGGTGCAGAAGAGAGCGACAAAAATGATTACGGGGCTGGGGCACCTCCCTTATGAAGAAAGACTGCAGCGTTTGGGGCTCTTCAGCCTAGAAAAAAGGCGCCTGAGGGGGGACATGATTGAGACATACAAAATTATGCATGGAAGGGATAGAGTCGATAGAGGGATGTTCTTTTCCCTCTCTCAAAACACCAGAACCAGGGGGCATCCGCTAAAACTGAGGGTTGGGAGAGTTAAAACAGATAAAAGGAAGTACTTTTTTACCCAGCGGGTAGTTAATCTGTGGAACTCCTTGCCACAGGAGGTGGTGATGGCATCTGGTCTTGATGCCTTCAAGAGGGGATTGGACAGATATCTGGAGGAAAGGTCCATCGTGGGCTATAGGCAATGATGGATTGTGCAACCTCCTTACATTGGTGATGGGCTACTGGTACCAGGTGCAAGGGAGTGGCAACAGGATGCAAGCATCTTGTAGTCTCATGCCTTCCTGGGGCACCTGGTGGGCCGCTGTGAGATACAGGAAGCTGGACTAGATGGGCCTTTGGCCTGATCCAGCAGGGCTCTTCTTATGTTCTTATGTTCTTAATTATGGGATCCACAGGGCTTGCTCATTTTAAATTTTAACTGTTTTTAATATTGCTTTTTAACATTGCTTTAATTTGTTGTGATTTTTTTTCATGTGAATGTTTAAAATTGTAAGCCGCCTTGGGTGCCCATGGGGCAGAAAGGTGGGATAAAAATTAAATAATAACAATAATAATAATGTTCCTATCTAGAGCAGAGCATCATTCTGGATTTTACATGTCTGGGAAGCCAAGGTACAAGACATTCCTGTTCCTAGCCCCGTAGCCTTGAGCAATGAATTCAGTTAATCTCTGTCAGTTTCGTAGCCGAGTCATATTTTGAACGAAGATCACACACAACACTCAACACACTCATCACACCCAACACTCTAACCACGATACCACACTGGTTCATCGGCCCAGTGGCGATGTCATCAGCTGGAGTGCTCCAGAGCTGCCTTTGAAACTCTGTTTCCTAAGGACTTTAGAAGCATCCGGCTCAGCAGAGGCAAAATGAGACGTTTGCCTAGGGAGATATTGAAGCCGCAGACTTTTCCCCAAGGATTGTTTGAGAGACAGTGTGTAACTCACGTTGCATTAAGGCTCCAACCCTGTGCAGATTTACCTAGTCATACATCTCTTAGGACTGATTCCATCCAACTTTCCCGCATTGAAGCAGCTGCGATGTGGTGGAGAGATGTACAGCGATGGGATCTACAAATGAACAAGGCGAACGCTGGGCGGGACGTAAGCGGGACTTCCGCTTGAGTGGCAGCCCGTCCGTAGTGTTCCGCGGCTGCCCTGGCCTCGGGGGGGGGCTCCTGCTTACCGCGGGGGACAGGTGAGGGTCGCGCCAGGTGCCTGGGCGAGCAGTGGGGGGCGCACTAACCGGGGGCAGCCCCCCCAGGCCAGGACAGCTGCAGAACGCTACGGACAGGCAGCCAATCACGCGGAAGCCCCGTGTAAGTCCCACCCAGCGTTCCCCTTGTTCATTTGTAGAGCCCATCGCTGGAGATGTACCAGGGCCCTGTGGCACCCCAGGCAAGTCTAGTGACATCATGACACAACACCACGATGCCATGTGACATCATGACATCACACACAGGCCCTTACAGCTGTGGCTTGGGTAGTTTCACCCCAGCGGCAGCTCTGAGCCTATGCGCTCCGTCACTTCCCAAGTTATGGACCCTTGTGGCCACGGCAAAATCACCTGGGCCGTGGCTGCTGAGAACCCAGGGGCTGCCATCCACTTCACAAGCTGGGAGGTGGATGGGGATGCGGCCAGTGATGTCATGCAGGGGGAACGCGGGGGAACTCAGTTCCACTAGTTAAAATTAGGGCTGACTAAGCCCACTTCACTCTCCCTCCTCCCCCCTCCCAATTCCTCTGCAAAGAGCTTTTCTTCTTGGTTGGCCGGCACTCAGAGGGTTAAAGGGAGCGACTCCGGATTCCTAGGGGGGCGAAGGCAGTGATGTCATTCAGGGGGAACGGACCAGAACAGGCGTTCCGGATCCTAATGGGCTCCGTGGCTGGTTCCAGGTTCCCAACAAGTGCCAATCAAAAGTGAGTTCCTGTTCCTAAATCATTTGAATGACACCACTGGATGCGCCCTTGAACATGTGGCTGAGAGGGTGGAAGCGGACCCATAATTTCCCAACTGGGGAAGCAACTGCTACACACGCTGGCACCTCCCCACCACGAGCCCCCACGGCCCTGCCCTGCAATCCCTCTGACCCTACCTTGCGGTAGCCGCTTAAAACTGCCTCCCCACTGCAGGACGCAGCACACACCCCTTTGGCAGAGTTGCATCGAAGCCGAAACGTGGCATGGAATCCGGTCCTTTGTGATCAGGCCCAACCTTCTTGGAACAAAACCCGAAAGCCGCACCCCTCGAGCCAGGGAAAGAAGGCAGAGAGGCACAGCACGGCTCCTGTGGACTCCAAATGCGCCGTACTCACCCCCAGGGCCAAGGGCTCTCCCTTATAAAACTTCTTCAGGAGCGGTGGCATCTCTTTAGGGTTCTCAGGGTCCATCGTAGATGCGGGAGAACTGACACCCAGCAAGCGTGATCTGAGACAGAGAAAGTCACTGGGGTGGAAGAGAGAGATCAGGGGAAGAGGAAAAAAAAAAAACAGTACAAGGCAATTACCATTTTTGGAGGAAAAAAGCATTATCTCAAAAGTTTGGCCAGCTTTCCTCTAGATAGGGAACACTTTGCTATTCACCGCGGCTGACCAAGCAGAAGTTCCTGGTGTGGAATGGCATTGCTGATGAAAGCCACACCTGCTGAATGTCTGCCTGCTTTGCTGCTTTTAAAAATACTAAGAACATCAGAAGAGCCCTGCTGGATCAGGCCAAAGGCCCATCTAGTCCAGCTTCTTGTATCTCACAGTGGCCCACCAGATGCCTCAGACAGCACACGAGACAACAAGACGCCTGCGATTGCACCTGGCAATCTCTGCACCTGGCATTCTGAAGCAGCCAACTTCGAAAGTAAGGAGGTTGCACCACCCATCACAGCCTGTAGCCGAGGACTTTTCCTCCAGAAATCTGCCTGATCCCCTTTTAAAGGCACCTAGGCCAGATGCCATCACCTCCTGTGGCAAGGAGTTCCACAGATTAATTACCCGCTGGGTCAAAAAGTATTTCCTTTTATCCATTCTCTCTCTCTCAATCCCAACACTCAATTTTAGCGGACGTTCCCAGGCTCCGGAGCTGTGAGAGAGGGAAAAGAACGCCCCACTATCCACCCCATCTTGGGGGGCTGGAGTGGAACCCTGCGACCACGCCCACCTTATCACAGCCCAGGAATGGGCAGGGGTCGCCTTGGGCAGGATTTTCGGGTCTGGCACTGCGTCTAAACGACCCAGAGAAATTGCTCGCTACTGAAGTTTGCGCCCCTCTCCACGTGCTTGCCCCCGAAAGGGGAGGGAAGCAGCCGCAACACGTGTCTCTCTTCCTTAACACTCTAGGACTCCTTCGGTCAGGATTGCGAGGAGATTGGGGGGGGGGCGCTCCTGGCCAGGATCCAAGCTGGAGAAGCGAGTGGAGATTCCGCCTTGCAAAGCCCGTCTCTCCCCGGGAACCCAACGCCTCTCCAAGCCCCATCCCGCCCGCGAGGAGACCAACCGGCGCTCGCCACATCTTCTGCCGCCCTGCAGTGGTCCTTTAAGCCCGGACGCAGCAGCGAGGGCGCGATGCCCGTCGAAGGTGTACCTGCGGTTCTGGACCGACGGACCGTGCCCAGCCCGCTCCCCTTCGCAGGCGGGCCTTACCTGGGCTGGCACCGATCGCCTGATCGCTGTGACTCAGGTTCTCGCCATGTGACGTCAGACTTGAGGAATTGCTCTTAAAGCGACAGTAACACGCGTGGCTCGTTGAGGCTGCAATCTTATGCACACTTTCCTGGGAGTAAGCCCCATTGAACTCAGTGGAGATACTTCTGAGTAGACATGCATAGGCTTGAGCTGTCAATCTCTTGCAGGACTGACCCAACACAGTCTGATGCACATGAATGTGCCACGCTCCATTCATGTGCATCCGTGAATGGTGCCATGCTCCAACATGCTCTATTCATGTGCATTCATGAATGATGCCATGCTTTGACATAAAAATCTCTCATAGATACTCTATAAATATTTCCATGCTCCAACATGATCTAGTCATGTGCATCTATGAATGATGCCATGCTTTGACATGAATATATATGAGAGATTTGCATCGATAAATATTTCCATGCTCCAACATGCTCATTTCATGTGCATCCATGCATGATGCCATCATGCTCCCACATGAAAATTTCTCCCAAGTGAAAATATGTAATGAAAAGTACATACTGTATGTAAATATTCCTACATGCCAGATTTGCTTTGATGCATCTCCTGTAGAATCCCTGATCCCTGTCTCATAGCTGTTGCACAACAGCTACATATGTTTTTTTTCATAAATACGTAACCCTTTATTGGCATAAAAAATGTTTTTTTTTTTCAAATACTGGAGTATGCCTAAGTAATTCTTTAGATCCAAGCCAGACACGATCTCTGTGAGGAGAGAACGGAATGCCCGATATGGCCTTAAATTGGTATAGCTCTTCCTAATGGTTTGTCTGCAATGCAAAAGCAAGGCAATCTGTGGTAGTCTGGTATGGGGCTACTCACTGGGTAGCAGGAGAGATACCATCTGGAAATGCATAGAGGGATGCTAATTCCTAGAGGGATGCAGTTGGTTGCTGCCTTAGCCAATGGTGACTCAGAGATCCACATGTTCACATTTAGGAAGAATGGTACCCACATTTTTTTTTTTTTGCTTCAAAGTTTGAGCCAACTCATTTCTTTACTTTTAAAAAGTTGCACACCACCTTTTCTTTTGCATGGTCCAAGGTGACTTACAGTGAAAATTAAACAATATACAGCACAATGCTAATAACAACAACCATCATCAGAAAAAAATAATAACGAACAGTAAAAATTCAGCAGCAAATAACACAATAGCAAAACAAACCCATTGGGTCCCCAAACCCATTTTGAAAAGTAGATTTTGCACAGTGTGCCTGAAAGTGTACACAGAAGAGGCTTCCCTGGCCTCCAGAAGGAAGGCATTCCAAAGGATTGGTGCTACCATCATCAAGGCCTTGCCTTCTCATCACATCACAGTCACTCATAAGAACATAAGAAGAGTCCTACTGGATCAGGCCAATCGAGTCCAGCTTCCTGTATTTCACAGTGGCCCACCAGGTGCCCCAAGGAGCACACAAGGCAACAAGATGCCTGCATCCTGTGGCCACTCCCTTGCACCTGGCATTCTGAAGTAGCCTACTTCAAACATAAGGAGGTTGCACAACCCATCATGGCCAATAGCCCACGATGGACTTTTCCTCCAGAAATCTGTCCAACCCCCTTTTAAAGGCACCTAGGCCAAATGCCATCGTCACCACCTCCTGTGGCAAGGAGTTCCACAGATTAACTACCCACTGGGTAAAAAAATATTTCCTTTTATCTGTTCTCACTCTCCCAATTTTAGTCGATGTAAACATGAATATTCAAAACATGAATGATATTATGATCTCACCATTCTGGGGAACAGAGGTGTGTGTGTGTGTATGTGTGTGTGTGTGTGTGTGTGTGTGTGTCCATGCGTGCTACATTTAGAAAATACAGTCTTTCAAATATGTCAGTCTTGATAGCAGGATGGGAAGGAGTAGCAATTCAGGGGTTCTCTGCATCCGTGCGAGTTGCTGGGAGGCTAACAGCATCACCTGGGGGTTGGTTCTGGTAAACCACAACAACCTGGAGAAAGAGCAAGCCTTATGAATCAGATCAGCATCAACATATAGGTACAGATATGCCCCAGTATCCGCTGGACACTGGATACTACCATGGATACTGGGGGTGCCTTTTTAAAGATAGGGGGACATCAGTGGTTTTGCTGCAACAAGGTTTAAAAAAGAGAGATTCCTTTAATGTTCACCTGTCTTTTTAATAGGCGTCCCAGTATCCATGGTATCCATGGGTAACTGAAACCATGGATACCGAATCAGTGGGTACCAGAGCATGCCTGTACTCCCCAGGTCAGAGGAGGAACCACAGGGGAATGTCTGCCAAATGCTGTCATTACATTACACAAAGCATACAATTAGCACTTCTGTTGTTTGGGTATGTGTGTGTTGCAAATAGGAGCTGGGGGAGTGTGACTCTAGGATAAGAGTGAGTTAACTCTGTATCCCTGGTCTCTAGTCATAGTCTTCAGATTTGCCAGAGCTTGAACTAAGTTTTAAATTTGTTTTCACTTCTCTCTCTCTCTCTCTCTCTCTCTCTCTCTCTCTCTCTCTCTCTCT
>JAJKFI010032431.1:0-31563 GCA_029204185.1 Lerista edwardsae | reverse complement strand
TGGCCCCAAAGACCTGGAAATGTGACAGGAACCAGATATAAAAAAAAATCAGTTCCACCTACCAGCCAGTCACAGATTATTATTAATTTCATTCATTCACTCATTTATTCATTGAATTTCTATCTCGCCTTTCTGTCCCATATTGGGGCATCCAAAACGACTCACAACATTAAAATGACCAACAATAAAGCAATATAAAATACAAGATAAAAGACAGGATAAAAGATTAAAACAACAGCATAAAACAATTTAAAAAATGAACAGGCCCCAATGGATCCCACAATTGCAAGTTAAAAATGCCAGCCCAGCAGCTAAATGCCTCCTTAAACAGAAGAGCCTTAAGACCCCTCCGAAAGATTGCCAGAGCAGGAGCTGTTCTTAGTTCTAAGGGGAGGGTATTCCACAACCACAGAACCACCACCAAGAAGGCCCTATTTCTGGCCACCATCCCCCTCACCTCGATCGGTGGTGACACAGTCAGAACGGCCCTCTCAAATGACCTAAGAGTATGGTGTAGGATTATATGGAAGGAGGTGGTTCCTTAAATACCCTGTACTCAAGCCGTAAAGGGCTTTAAAAGTCAAAACTAGTACTCTGAATTGGACCTGTACTGGAAACAAATCAGCAGCCAGTGTAGCCGCTGAAGTAATGGCCCAACTGAATCAAACCAACGATCACCAGTAATCTAATCTGGATGTCACTAGGGCATGGATCACCGTGGCGAGTTCTAAGCAACCCAAGTATGGTTGCAGCTGGCAAATCAAAGCTGAGCAAAGGCTCCCCTGGATACCATCACCACCTGGGAGTCCAGGAGCAGCTGTGGATCCAGGAGAACCCCCAAGCTGCAGACCTGCTCCTTCAGAGGGAGAGCAACCCCATTTAGAGTAGGACAATAGTCCAATGCTCAAGTTGTGGACTGCTGGACCAGGAAAACCACTGTCTTATGTGGATTAAATTTCAGCTTGTTCACCTACATCCAGCCCCCAGCTGCTTCCAGACAATGATCCAGGACCTCAGCTGCTCTTCTGAAAAAGCAATGACTAACCTGAGGACTTTTTAAATAAAATCTATGTTGGAATCTGGAAGTGCACGGCAGAACATTTTCTTGTTGCTAAATTTTATGAAGTTCCCAATTAACTTTCATTACATTTATTTATTGTTCACATTTTTACACCCTTCCCCTTTCTCCAAGGAGTTCAGGGTGTACATACAATAGTTCCCACCCTTTGCCCTCACAACAACCCTGTGAGGTAAGTTAGGCTGAGAAATAGTGACTGGCCCAAGGTCAGCCAGGAAGTTTCCTGGCTAAGGAGGGACTTGAACTTGGATCTCCCAGGCTTAAGTCCAACCACAACACAATTCTGGCTCTCCCAAACTGAACTGGCAATTCATGGAGTTGCATGAACCGCTTTTGTGATGGTGCAGAGACCAGGGTCTCGTCTGGGTCCACCAGACAGGGCTTTTGGGGCATCAGCATCAAAGAGTATTCATATACCACTTGCATTCATTCATTCATTCAAATAGTATTTATATACTGCTTTTCAACACAAAGTTCACAAAGCGGTTTACAGGCAAATAGTAATAATAGTAGTTTTCAACACAAAGCGATTTAAAAGCAAATAATAATAATAAACTTAAACGGGTCCCGATCACAATCTTAAAAAATGCAAAATCCCACCAGCAACAGCCACTAGACAAGAAGACACTGCACGGGGGTGAAGAGGGACAATTACTCTCCCCCCGCTAAATATAAGAGGAAAACCACTCGAAAAAGTGTCTCTTCCCCAGTCAGCAGGAGCACTGACAAACAAGTAGGGCCAGGCCAACTAACGTGTGCCTACCTTCAACCTCCCCCTTGCCTCCAGTGCTCTCCCTCCCAGAGTCGCTCCCGCCTACCACTCTCCTTCCCGCTTCCTTTTCCGCTCCATCATCCCTTCCCACTCAAAGGGCGGCAGCATTTCGGACGCTGCCTCAGCCGTCAGAGCACGTGGGCGACGTCCTCATCCTACCCCCGCCCGGGGCTCTACTCAGCAGACAACACCTGCCAGGCCCTCTTCCGGCCAGCCCAAGGGCCAACCTCCATACCTGGCACTCCTTGCCCAGCACCTGCCCAGCACGGCCTCGGCAAATCACAAACTCCCCGGCCGGCACCCGCCTCCCCGCCCACTTCCTTTCACTCTCAAGCGGGCGTTGTTATTTACATGGAGTTAAGATCATAGAGTTATTATACATAGAGAGGGCATGACGTCACATACTTGAAGCTTCCGGGTATAACCCCGCCCCTTTCCCCCCCTTCCCGTTTACACTTTTTTTTCCCGCCTTCCTTTTTCTACCGTAATATTTTCGAAATTCCGAACATTAATAGGGTTTGTTTTTTTTGGGGGGGGGGTGAGTGTAGAAGTTTAAAAAAATACTCTTAATAGCCTAGAAGTGAAAAAGAACTACTCTCCTATTGACAACTGCTTGTGTTATACATTGAGAGATTTTAATGTAATTTTCCTACATATTTATCTAATTTTTGCCCACCCTCCCCTTTTTTTCTTTCCTTCCCGTTCACACTTTATTTTTGGTTGTGTAGATTTCAAAAAATAAGCCTGTCAAAGCAGTGCAATCCGAGTTTACATGGGCAGCAAGGGGCATTTCGTCCGGTACGTTCAGTAATATAATTACGCGGAATTAAACCTTGGAATTGCATATTAACTCATAATATGGTTACCACTGATGTTTCTCCACAATCACACGTTGTTATTTTGGTAAGTTTTTACTTCTGGAGTACACAAATAAGCCCTAAACATCATGCGAAAACCTATTGGAAATAATTGGAATCAGCATTGTTTTGGGTATATTTACGTCACCTCTAACCCCGCCCCCTGGATTCACTCGCTGCCCTATCTAGATAATAAGAATGGCCACCGCTTGGTTAAGATCCTTGGCGTTGCGCTCTCTCCTTGGATTGGCTCGTTCCGGTCGCCTCGCGCCACCTCAGACGCTTTGGCGAGAGGAGGAACAACAAGCGGGGCGCGGATTGGTTCTCCGCGCGCTGGCCAATGGGGGGGCCGTGTTGGTTCGTGGCGGCGGCAGCGGCGGCGGCTGAAGCCGGGGCGTGAGGGGGCTGCGTGTTTCCGGAAGACGTGGCGGCTGCTTCTTCCTTTCTTCCTGCCTCCCTCCGGCGCCCCGGCGAGCCCTCCTCGTGCAGCCCTCCCGTCGCGCGCTCCGCGCTGCCGCCATCATGATTTCCCTCACGGATACCCAGAGTGAGCATTTGGGGAGCGTCGCGGGGAGTCCGCTGCGGGGTCTGGTCGAACCATTTGGGAAGCGGGGGGGGGCGTGAATCTCCTGCGAGCGGGTCTCCTGGTACTTCTGCTTCCTTTAATGTCTCTAAGAAGTTCTTTTAGTCCAAAACACGTATAGTATGTACCCAGTGGCGTTTCTACAGGGATGGCAAAGCTCTAAGTTTTGCAAGAAGCCTTACCCTGTCCTGTAAATCCCTCCTCTCCCTTGCTGTGTAGCCAGTAAGCAACCCCACGATTGGCTAAAACGGTGCAGGAGAGGAGTAATCTCCGCTGCAAGGTAAGGCTTCTTGCAAAACTTAGAGCTTTGCCATCCCTGTAGAAACGCCTCTGTATGTACCTAACACGTGACCGTGGGTTACAGCAGTTGGAACAGCAGGCATGTCAGGATCACAGAACATGCAAAGCGAGGACGTGTAGGGCTTGAGCCAGGAGGAGCACTGTTGCCATTTAACAGAATAGCAGGAAAAGTCAGAAAACGACGAGGCAGGCACAGAACGACCGTTCTCCTCCACCCCCCCGCCCAAGGTGTATGTTAATGCACTGCAGCACTTAGTTTGGAAATGAATCGCATCCATCACTTGTAAATCGCTGTATATGGTGTCATGGAGCTTAATAGATGGGGAAATAGACGGGTCCCTGTCCCCAAGGAGCTTGCAATCTGAAATGAGCAACGAGGGAAAGTGCAAAGTAAAGGGAGGAAGAGAAGAGAAAAAGGAGCAAATGCTGTTTTGTTTTTAGACTGGATACCTGTAGAGAAAAATGCTTTGGCATAGGGGGCTATTGGATAACTATTTGTAGTGGTTGCTAGATTGATGCATCACAGGAAAGGCATTAGGCTACTGTAGTTTCAACTGTGTATGGAGTGTGATTTTGGCAAACATTCACAGTTTGGTAACTGAAGGCAACTTAATATTGTGTTGCAACAGGGGTTTCCCAGATCCTCAAAGGGTGGGCTCCAAGGCTCATTCTTGAAGTTGGTGGTAATTTATTGCCCTGTATGTGGAAAGAATCTTGATCTTGTCGGTTCATTACTAGGAACTAACCACTGTCCCGTAGTAACAGCAGTCACCAATTTCTTTTGTCTATGTTGAGTATTTTGATGTTGCTGCTTTGGCTATGATTCATTCATTGATAGAAAGGTTCATCATTGTTTCTGAGGCAGACTTGGATATTATGATCAGGATTTGGGCTTGCTGACATACCTCTTGCTTTGCAGCATGAGATAATATTATAAGAACAAGCCAATGTAGTTCCAGTTTGCTTATATAAACTGTCATCTAACTCCATTGGTGTTGCCCAAGAAATCATTAACTGTGAAATATTGTGAAAATGTGTTAAGTGTAAATTGTGGAGCAATGATACAGTTGCAATATACTTAAAAGAAAAAGAACTAACCATTTGCATCAAATCAATTTTAGCTAATAGTGGCCAGGGGCCAAAAAAGCAACCTTGGGTGTACCCAAGAGCTTGAACATGCTCAGTGGAATGTCTGATTACTTTTCTTTGACTTGCAGAGTCCTGTCATATCGCACGTTGCTTCTGGATTCTTCCTTCGTTTCAGAACTGGTGTACTATTGACATAGGTTGCTGCTGTTTAGGAGAATCTAAACACAAAGCTCCATTGGTTTTGTAAAACTAGTTATGTGATTCTTTGAATCCTTGTACCTTAAAGTAGGGGTCTCCTAACATTGGGCCAGAGGCCAAATCTGGCCGCCACAAGATTTTATCCGGCCTGCAGCAATTTAAAATTTTACTTATTATATTTCATGTTTCAGTTTAAGCATGGCAATGTTTCTTTGTAAATGTCACATTTCTCCTTTGCTGATTACAAAAAAAGATCCAAGGAAAGAGTATTCATTCATTTATATTTCATTCATTCATTTATTTATAAAAATGTTTTTTCTTTTGCCTGTAAGAATCTGTAAAATATATGATGTGGACCTTGTACTGAAAAGTCTGGAGGCTCCTGCCTTAAAGCAAACATGTAAAGTTATAGTATGTACAAATATAGCATAGGTTTGTTTTTACATGCTTATTTAGTGTACAGATGGCTACTGCAAAAGTCCTGCTTAACCATGTATTTGAATTAGCATTGAGAAGGTTTCAGAAGAATTTACATGCTCTTCAGTCAGTCCTATCAGCTCCATTTAAAACACTTTAATATACTGAATATTGACATCTTGGCTAAAGAGAGCAAAACACATTAGATCAGTTCAATACCAAAGAAATCTAGATTAGCCTTGTTCTTGTGGGGCTAGTTAACAAAGGAAGCTGATGGTGCTAATTTTGGGGTGTTCAACCTTTCCTTTCCTCTTCTGTGATAAAGTTCCATTTTAACTATGTGGAATTTTGAACTGAATAAAAAACCTCCTGGAATTCCTCTTTGATTGGGGGGGATGCTAGTTTCAGATGATGATTTCTTTTTACTCGGGAATGATTCCTTATAACATACTTATTCCGCATATCTTGTTCAATATGTATTTTTAGACTCTTGGTTTTTTTAGAATGCATGTATACAGGCCCAGTTGCTGCTGCTGTTTGATTGCCTGCACAGTTCAAAGAAGATTTGTGGTGTGTGGTGTAATTGGTGTTCAGTTATCCCTTGATGTGGACTTTATTCCCTTTTCAGTATATCTCCAATTAGAATGCATTGTAGCCTTGGGTTATTGTAGTCCATTGAATTTAAGATCTGAAGGTTCATCAGGTGGTACTGAATCAGACAACGCTGTCTCCATAGTAAGAAGCCAGATGCTGGCAGATTAAAAGGTGCTTCTTATTCAATAATTTCTCTGTCAGGAGTACCTTTTTTCCAGAGTCATGGTCCAAACTCATCTGGTTTCTGTCTAGTTAGTAAGAGATGATTTCTTTCCAGCACTGTGTTTCTGGAGCCCAGTCACACAGGGTGGCTTAGCAGGGTGGCTTAGCAGGGTGGCTTAGATTTTGTATGATTGGAATGCTCTATCTTCAATTAAATAGCATTGTGTAGATATAATTAGACACTTACATAGCATACACAGATTGGACAAAGAGTACCTCATGTAGAAGAAAGATGGCTTTTTTCACTTAGCAGATACAAAATACTCTTATGTAGTGCAGACCCTCAATTAGATGCTATTCATAACAATTCCAAGAGCGAAATCATGATCCGTCTCACTTTCGTTACAATTTGAAAAGCAGTTCATTAATAATAAAAACTAGGTGTTCTTACCAGTACAGCTTAGTTTAGATGAGGTAGTGATAGTAGCTGCTGTGAATCTGTATGCTTGAGGCTTCTGGATGAGTTACACCTGTTAAAAGTAATAAAGACTTTCCATTTTGTTTTGGTCAAGTGCATAATTGTGCTTAATAGTACACCTTTTAAAAAGTTTCTTCCTATTTGTTATTATAAAGCAGTTGTCCATGTTTTGGGTACTCTTTGCTAATAGGAGGAAAGCAGCTGTTGCTCCAACTTGATTCTAGCAGAGATGAATGCCTTTTTCTTGTTGTTCTCTTCTGTTCATCCCCACTACCTCTTCTCAATGGACAACAGACCAGACCAGACCAGAAGGATCTGCATCCTTCTTTTGCAAAGAAGAAATTTGTTCTGGCAAGGCACTAATCCATTTTGTTTTAAGACATATGACATAGGCAGGGATTTGCAAATTTTGACTAGCCAAATTAATGGTCACTGACCTTCTGCTGACTTTAGGAAGAACTGAGACCTTGTCTCCAAAGTTGGGCTGAGATTTCTGCCTGATATTTGATCACCTTTTTATTCCCTTTTGATCACCGCTTGTTTTGGTTAGTATTTAGCAATGAGATTTAGGATTGACAGGTATCAGCACTAATTAATCCTTAAAAGTAGAAGCAAATCTGTCTGGAAAATAATTTTTTTCTAAACAATAACACCACCATCACCTCTGTCAGGTTTTGAGGCAAAAGAGTGGTGGTGTGGATAAAACCATATCCAAAATGCTTCTACTCTGTCTTGCGTCCAAAAAGGGGAACAATTTGACATCAGTTTGGGAAGTTTTTTGTCCTTGCATCATATGTAGCCTGTGTGGAAGTCACGCAGACAAATAGACACTGGAGAAATTGTATATCAAAATAGGTTAGCAAGAGCTGAGTGTATTTTTCAAGCTGTATTTCCTGGTAGCAGCAGTTCATTTTTTTTCTTTTCTAGCTAGCAATAGTTTGTTAAATCTTCATAGTAGATTGAGAGTATTGAAGATTCCTTGCTTTTTTTCCTTTATGCTAGATCTCAGTTACTGGATTAAATAGCTCTTCAGTTTCTGTTTGTTCAGGGAGGGGTGGGTCATAACTCAGTGATATAGCACATGGCTTTCTTGCAGAACGTCCTAGGTTTAACTTCTGGCATCTCTAGATTGGATCAGATAGCAGGGATAGGAAAGAACTCTGCCTGAGATCCTGAAGAACCAATGCCAATCTGAAGATGCTCAAAGATATTAAAATAGTAGTGCTGTGTGCATAAGTGGAAGATAAATTTTTAAAAGGAAAAGAACAACTTAAAGCGCACGTTTCATAGCAGACTCTGTAACCCAGCAGCGTTTGCAGAGAAATTAAATGAATTCTTTGCATCCGTCTTCACAGCAGAAGAACTTGGGCAGATACCACAGCCTGAACAGCCCTTCCTAACGAAGGAATTAAATCAGATACTGGTTAATAAAGAAGATGTTTTAGATCAAATTGATAAACTACATATAAATAAGTCACCAGGCCCAGATGGTATACACCCAAGAGTAATTAAGGAACTAAAGAACGAAGTTGCTGACCTCTTAACTAGAGTATGCAACTTGTCCCTTCAAACGGCCACGGTACCAGAGGATTGGAGGATAGCCAATGTCACGCCAATCTTTAAAAAAGGGAGAAGGGGGGACCCTGGAAACTACAGGCCTGTCAGCCTAACGTCTGTTCCGGGTAAGATGGTGGAAAGCCTCATCAAAGATAAAATCCTAAAACATGTAGAGGAACAAGTACTGCTAAAGGAAAGTCAGCATGGCTTCTGTAAGGGTAAGTCTTGCCTCACAAACCTTTTGGAATTCTTTGAAAAGGTCAACAGGCACGTGGATGTGGGTGAACCTGTGGATATCATATACCTGGATTTTCAGAAGGCATTTGACACGGTCCCCCACCAAAGACTGCTGAAGAAACTTCACAGTCAGGGAATAAGAGGGCAGGTCCTCTTATGGATCCAGAATTGGTTGAGGGCCAGGAAACAGAGAGTGGGGGTCAATGGGCAATTTTCAGAATGGAGAGAGGTGAAAAGCGGAGTGCCCCAGGGATCTGTCTTGGGGCCCGTGCTTTTCAACTTATTCATAAATGACCTGGAGACAGGGATAAGCAGTGAGGTGGCCAAGTTTGCGGATGACACAAAACTTTTCCGGGTGGTAAAAACCAGAGACGATTGTGAAGAGCTCCAGAAGGATCTCTCCCAGTTGGGGGAATGGGCAGCCAAATGGCAGATGCGTTTCAACATAGACAAATGTAAAGTGATGCACGTTGGGGCCAAAAACCAAAACTTTACCTATAGGCTAATGGGTTCTGAGCTGTCTGTGACAGCTCAGGAGAGAGATCTTGGGGTGCTGGTGGACAATTCAATGAAGGTATCGACCCAGTGTGCGTCAGCAATTAAGAAGGCCAATTCCATGCTTGGGGTCATTAAAAAAGGGGTTGAGAATAAAACAGCCAATATTATCATGCCATTGTACAAATCAATGGTAAGGCCGCACCTGGAATATTGTGTCCAGTTCTGGTTGCCGCATCTCAAAAAGGACATAGTGGAGTTGGAAAAGGTGCAGAAGAGAGCGACAAAAATGATTACGGGGCTGGGGCACCTCCCTTATGAAGAAAGACTGCAGCGTTTGGGGCTCTTCAGTCTAGAAAAAAGGCGCCTGAGGGGGAACATGATTGAGACATACAAAATTATGCATGGAAGGGATAAAGTCGATAGAGGGATGTTCTTTTCCCTCTCTCAAAACACCAGAACCAGGGGGCATCCACTAAAGCTGAGGGTTGGGAGAGTTAAAACAGATAAAAGGAAGTACTTTTTTACCCAGCGGGTAGTTAATCTGTGGAACTCCTTGCCACAGGAGGTGGTGATGGCATCTGGTCTTGATGCCTTTAAGAGGGGATTGGACAGATTTCTGGAGGAAAGGTCCATCATGGGCTATAGGCAATGATGGATTGTGCAACCTCCTTACAAAGGTGGTGGGCTACTGGTACCGGGTGCAAGGGAGTGGCAACAGGATGTAAGCATCTTGTTGTTACATGCCTCCCTGGGGCACCTGGTGGGCCGCTGTGAGATACAGGAAGCTGGACTAGATGGGCCTTTGGCCTGATCCAGCAGGGCTCTTCTTATGTTCTTATGTTCTTATGTTTGCTCCAAGTGTGGCTTTTGTTTTTAGTTTGGATGGATCTTTAGTCATACCTTGTAAATTCTGTGTATGATGCAGTACTTGCCTTTATCATGTTACACCTCTTGCTAGAAAGAAGGCAAATGTCATCAGTTGATGTAGAGAAATGATTTCACAAAGAAAATAATTGGTGAATGTTTTGAGGGTGATTGCATTGGTTCTTTACATGCCTGCTAATGTTACATTTTTCCTTTTGTTTTGCAGAAATTGGAATGGGCCTTACCGGTTTTGGAGTGTTTTTCCTTTTCTTTGGAATGATCCTCTTTTTTGACAAAGCACTTCTGGCAATTGGAAATGTAAGTGATTTGCATGTGTAATGTCTACATAGAATATAAATGGAACATGCATTCCTCCAAATGTATTATTGGGATCAACCACCACACCAATTGGGAGCTCCCGGTGACAGCAGGGGTTCCCATTTTGCCCACACTGCTGGGTTTTTGCTGACAGAAAGAAATACTGTGGCTGTCCCAAGCAGACTCATAGCTTTCATTGTTAAAGCAACCTGATCCCTCTGAGATCACGGGCTGATGGAGGAGTGCAGGCATTGTGTAGCTAGTTATGCTTTATTTAAGCAAAGGAAGGAAAAACACTGGTGAAGAGTCGACCGGGAGTGTTGTTCCTCTATAACAGTGGTTCGCAACCTTTAGCAGCACGTGGACCATTGAGGCAAAAATTGGAATCATTGAGGATCACATATGTAAACCCCACCCCTGCACCCACGCAAAATAAAATAAAATTGTAATTGGATAAGATTTATTAGAGATTTATTATTTATAGAGAAGATTTGTGGGTGGCTTTTTGTGGTCCATTCTCTGCTCTCTCTGCTGGTCCATTGGGAAGTATCTCCCAAATGAAGTGCTGATCCTACAGTGCCTGCTACTGGGCCTGCACCCACCCACCCACTGTTAGTATGCCCAATATTCTCAAAATTTTAAAAAGCACCTAGCATAGGGCTCATTAGGTATTTGTTTCCAATTGGATTACTTTCACTGCCTTTAGGGTTACTACATTGTTACCCTTGCCATTGTTTACAATTCTGTTGTGTATATAAAATCTTAATGAAGTTGGGATAAACTTTGTCCTTTGATCTATTAAATCATGTGCTTGTTCAGCAAAGGAAACTATTGGCTTTGCACAAGTGTTCTCAAAAAGCCATGTTGCTGCCATTTCTGGAATAAAATTTACAAGCAAAATTTGCTTGTGTTTTTTGCTGCCATTATGAAACCTATTTTTGTTACAAATCATATTTTCTCCAACAGCAAATAAGATTCTCAGCTTGTCTTAGATGCAATAGCACAGTGGGCTTTCAGTATTTAACTTTAGTTTCTTTACATGTTGTGTTCTATATATTTATGTATCTGTACTTAAATATATTTTTCTTCATTGTGGTGGTGTTTAATTTTTTGCTTTTTCAGGTTCTATTTGTGGCTGGCCTGGCTTTTGTGATTGGTTTAGAAAGGACATTCAGATTCTTCTTTCAGAAGCACAAAATGAAAGCCTCAGGATTCTTCCTAGGTGGTGTGCTTATAGTTCTTATTGGTTGGCCCTTAGTAGGAATGGTCCTTGAAATTTATGGCTTCTTCCTATTATTCAGGTAAGACTTCTTTGCTTTTGAGAATTAATACTTCTTTCATTGCAAAGTGCTTTTGAATGAAAAACTGCCCTTGAATATTTAATGCAAGAATATAGTTTGATACACTTGGAAGCCATTAATCTTGGATCTGATAGAAATGCACCATTTGATATCTCTTCACTATGGTTGTGATCAGGAACTTGCCACAGGGTTAAGTTTCTCTGCTGTTTCTCCAAAAATTTTCCTCTCAGTCTTAACCGCAGTTAAGTGTTAACACTTGCACCAGTGTTAACTACAGCTGATGCTAATTGGAATTCCTTTCTCTACAGCAGTGATTTTCAACCTTTTTCATCTCGGGGCATATGGACAAGGCTTACCATCAGTTTTTTTGACAATTGGTAAAGCATACTGCATTGCTGCGGGGAGGGGGGGCTCACATCTTCCAATGGCCCTGTTAATAAATGACCCTCCCCCAAACTTCCAAGGCACACCTATGGACCATTTGTGGCATACTGGTTGAAAATAGATGCTCTGTAGTGCTCTAACTGTGCTGGAATTTAATGTCAGTGCCAGTATAAAGCTTAACCATGATTAAGATCAACAAGGGGAGGTTGGCTCTAGGAAAGCAAACATATGAAGAAGGCATGGGGGTCAGTATTTTAATATCTGCATTTTGTGTTTACTGGCTCTTGAACTGCGTTTTCTGGTTTCCTGCTCTAGGGTGTATGTGTATTTTTAAAATTTGTGTTAACCACCTTAAACGTCCCTAGTTTGAAGGAAAAGGCAGGATACATCTTTTTTAAAACGTTTCTTGTGGAACCTGTCTTGTGAAGCAGTCCCGCAGTATTTTATAGTCTGAACTAATTATGAAATCAGCATATTTGCTTTGAAGCCTGCTGTTTGCATAATTGAAGAGTCAGCAAAGCCTTGTGTCAGATATAAGAACACCGTTAATTTAAACACAACCACACTTTGTAACCAAACAAATACAAAGTAAGGCTTCTCTCTTAGCCAGCTTATTTCGTACACAGAACATTTGCCCCCCTCCCCAAAAAAAGGTGTTCAGATTCACTATTTATATTATAATTTCCAATTGGTGAAGTAACTAAATTTATGGATAATCTAACTGAAGGCAAAATACTGTTTATAAGCACAGGTATAAAGGTGTGTCTGACAAAGTAAAAACTCGTTGATGAATCTTTCCAATCAAAACTAATGAAAATGCAGAGCTAAAACAAGAGCATAATGAACAGGAGAAGTACTAGTATAGGTTTCACTTTAATTTTATGTCCTCATACATGTGTCCATTTACTTTATTTTTAAGATACTCCTGTCTGACTTTTCTACCTATGATAAAGCAGTGTACAAAGTAACATAATCTACAACAGCGATTCTCAAACCTTTGGGTCTCCGGAACCCTTTACAGTCCTAAGGAGAGGCTCAGGAAGCCCTGTTGCTGCATGTACGGAGTCTCAGGAAGCCCTAGGGTGTTGGCCCATGTGCTGAGTGGTCCAGCGCTGAACAGATGGCAGCCACTTATGATGTGTTTGTGGCGCCCCTGAAGGTGTCTCAAGAAGCCCCTGGGCTCCTAAGAACACACAACCAATAAAATAACACATAAAAACGGAACATAAAAACAGCAAGAGTAACACTAGATTACTTTCATTTTAGCAGAAAAATGCTCATTGAAGTAACAGCTCGACACATAGAAACAGTGATAGAGCTGGCAGGTGTCGCATAGGAGATCATTTCATAATCTGCGTGCCACTACAGAAAAGGTCCTATTGGTACTTTGCCATATGTCAAAGAATTTCCTTGATTGCCCTTATTTGTTGATGGGGGAGTCAGGAAAAAACACTGCCCTTTGGGTTTTGGAGCTTGGACCACAAAACGTCAGTGCTGGTCTAAGACCATCTTGCCTTTCTTGTTCTTGGTTCTAAAATACTATTCATCCCTTCCCTGCCCCCAACTAACGTGACGTTTTGGATAAAGCAGCTTCTGCCTCTGTAGTGGGGAGACAGATTTCAGTTTCTATTATAAGTTATCCCTATGTTGTCATTGGGTGGCAGAATGGAACTCATTTAATATCTTACACAGTATTAAAATTGAGTAGGAATTTTCTCAGCTGTGCATTTTAGTAACTTAATTTTGTAACCAGTTTTATAATGTTTCCAAATGTTGAAAGCATACTTTAGAAACTATCTTCGTGGGAAGCACTCCTTGTTAGGAAAAAGCATAAACATTCCATGTGGATCCTTATGCACAGTTGTACACAAAATTCACTGTTGCTATGTAAAGCCAATCACAGCTTGCCATGTATTCCTGTCGCAAAATAGATATGTGCCATTGTCTGATGTGACATCCATGCTTTTTCCTATAAGAAATTATTTTCACGCATGAAATATGTTTTATTGAAGTAGTGCTAAGTGTATAAGAATTTGGGAAAGCGTTCTTTGCTCTAAAGAGGGGAACAAGGGCATATGACATAAGTAGTATAAATGATGCTGTTACATCCTAGTTATATATGAAGGCACATTTTAAAAGATTCTTCTAACCTGTAGTATTTTCTTTACTTTACAGGGGCTTTTTCCCTGTGGTGGTTGGTTTTATTAGAAGAGTACCAGTCCTTGGCTATCTCTTGAATTTACCTGGTATAAGCTCAGTAAGTAGTAAAACTATTTCACCCAAACTCTGTAGGCTTGATCTCTCATATTTGTATTTCTTGGGCTGTTGAATTTTTGATATCTGTCTTTTTTTTAAAGGTTAAGGTTTTACTTTGCAGTTCCACTACAAAAATTGTAATCTCTCCCCTGAAGAAGAGCACTGATGAAACTCAAGTTACACATGTGTTAACATAATCTGAACCAATACAATTGTCATTTTGAACAAAGACTTTCCAAAATATGTACCTAATACAGCTATCTACTTGTCGTACACTAAATGCCTAAAAGCAAGATTAGAATTATAAATTATGCTGGTTCAGCATATAAAAAGCCAAGCAAGTGTTAGTTTACATGATTCCCACATATTTTAATAGGTTAACCTGTTAATAAAGTTTTATTTGCCTTTTGAATTTTATCCTGTGTGCTAAGTAGGAGCAGATTTCCCTTGCCTTCAAGATACCCTGCCAGAAAATTTGGTAATGATAACTAATTCAAAATTAATGTGAGATAGTGTTGGGACTCTAAGGCACCTTATATAGTACAACTGTTTCTTGAACTACAGATTCATAAACTTTAACCAATGAACTGTACAGCTTGGACAATCTTTGTGAAGTTGTGCAAATAACTTTTTGTGATCTCTTGCCCGCTCCAGTGGATGGAGCATTGAATTAGAACCAGTTTTGTTATCGAAATTGACTGGCTCTCAACTCTTTATAACATGAAAATGATGTTGTCTGGTCTGTCACATCACGCAAGCATCTCTGTAGTATTTATTCAGATCACCTGTGTCAGTCTAAAATTTGTTATTTGCTAAGCTTGTTTTTCAAAGAAAAATGCTATTTGTCATTGGAATAGATTGTGGCTCTTTAAACCCCGACCCGTGGGCCAGATTCACTTCCCCCCTACTCCATGCGTGATGGTTAACGTTCTACCACATCACCACACTTCTTCCAAGTTACCCTGTGGACATTCTGAGCAGTTGTGGCTGCCCAGACATCCTGCTGCACAGCCTTCTGGGACCCTGGGCACTAGATGCAACTGGCCAGAGTTTCCCTGTGCATTGTCCAGCCAATCTGAGATTGGGCAACTTGGAAGAAGCGTGGCAATGCGGTAGAATGGTAATCACTGGTCACCACGGGGTGGGCTTTTTTTTGAACACAGCATCTCCAGTTTGGAGACTGCTGGCATAAATGAATCTCTTGTAACTGGTCCTCAGATTCTGACCTGATGATTTGGAGGGTTACTCAGTGGATCAAGAATGAAAGACAAATGTTTGTGTAAGGCACCTTGCCTATTGCTACTGATTTTCCCTTGGGGTGTGTCAGTTATGCACTGTCAGTTTATCTGTGACAATGGGGAGCCCTTGGTGTGCACTCTAGCCCAAGCTCAGAATCTTATGCAGCATGAAGGAGTTTTAGTAGACAGGTCCAGTGTGGAAAGGATCCCCTGATGGTAGGACATCTTGGTTTTAAGTAATTGGATAAAGAACTTGAGAAGGGGAGAAGTCAACATCACGTTGACAGTTCTTTTTTAAAACAATTTTATTTTCTACTGTTCAGTAATGGGAAGGGGAAAATGGTTATACATATGGAAATGGGAAGACAAAAGTATACACAATAGGTATATATGGAGAGGTTACATCAATACATTGCAATCTACTTTTACTACATTATATTTCTTCTAAAGTTATTAATCACTACAAAAACAACCTCATGCATTGTTTCTACTCATATAAATCCATTAGTATTAATTTGCTAATCTATATTAATAGCCTCTTATATTCCATTGTCTGTCTGCATATTCTAAACTTACAATTTATCTTGGAGCCAGAGGATTCAAGTCACAGAATAATTTCATTGTCATCATACTTTATCTTATATTTATTCCTGTTCTCTACTGGCTCCTTTTCCCTCCTTTGTTTTGACTAAATCTTATCCTGTTTCTTTCTCTCTAAACACACAGACAGGCAGTAGCAAGTAAAGCAAAAAAAAAAAGACTATATTTGCTAATAATATAATAAAAGGTACAAAATATAGGAGAGATTACAGCCTATCTTTTATTATCCTTATATCTTATATACTTCTATCAGTGATAACGTTTCTAAGTAGTTCTATATTCCCACATTTCAAAGAAGAACATCTCATTAAAATGATATCTCATTAAATCTGGTTACAATCTTGTTTTCTTTTATGTCTTAAAAACTTCTCAAATATATCTAAACAGCCAGTTTGTCTCAATTGGAAGGTAGTCTTATTTCATTTTCGCTTATTATAAATCTTCATTAATCTTATATCTGCTGCTAAGACATCCACTCCTCAATTAAATCCATTTTGACTCACATTTATATAATCTTGTATTCATACATACCAACAATGTAATTAATCTTGTCTCAGTTAAAATTCAAAGCCTTTTTTGTTTTTTCTTGAGATGTACATTCTTTCCTACACAATCATTAAGCTAATTTTAAGCTATAAAAAATTAATCTATTCAATATTTCTATTCCATCCACAATCTGATCTTACTTTCTTATAGTGTTTGTATCATCATCATATAATCTTTGTTTATTACTATTACTGCTATTCCAAAAAAACCCAGATTTGTTTTAACATTAAATACATTAAATACTTTACCCCCCTTTAATTCAATTTTCTTATCCAACTTTATCATATTTCTTAAACGTCCTTTTAAATTTCAATTATAAAATAGTCCAATTTAAAGTTTCTAAAGTTTCCTTTTCCCTCTGATCTTCTACACGGTGCCTATGTTTTCCTTCTGTTGTTGGTCTTTTCTGGTTTCATACTAGCTTTCTTGAGTTGTTTACGCTTCCTCGGGTGCAGCTTCTGATTATTTTACAATAAATCTTAGGTTCTTTAAAGAAAGGACATCTCTTTCTCAAAGTTATCACAGTCACCTTCCCCTCTGTCGATCACAAATCAGTTTCTTTAATTCATCCATAGTCTTTTGGCACGTTAACGATCTTAAAGTCTTGAAATCCAATTCAGGTTAATTATCAGCTAAAGTCAGATGCTGTTTTCTTTCAAGCTTATACTCTCACAGACACCATTTTGAAGGGGGAGTAAAATTATTTCCTCTTATTTTCCAGAAGAAAGTCCAGGTGGTTTTGATACAATTTTCCATAGATTTAGCTTGTCAGACACTTTTACATTCCAGCTGGGGTCTTAATTTCTTTTCCACCCCTCTGGAACACTGGCGGCCATCTCTTCACACTAACAATTTATACGTCTCCGTTTCTCTCTCTGTCAAATTATTTGTTTATTTATCTTCATTGACATTCATCCTCCTCTGCAGTCCTCCTGCACTTTATGCTTTCTCTGAGCCGGGGGGTCTGCTACAGAGGTTTGACTTACGATTTGGAAGCATCTTTAGCGCTTCACCAGATCTTATCTCTCGTGGCAGCCGACACTGTCCCTGCTTTCCAAAAATGGCGCAGGCGTCTTCCACCTCTCTGCATCAGACTGCCAGCCTTCCCTCTGGATTTGCAGAGTCCAGAGGGGAAAAAACCTGACATAATGTCCGTCACCCCAAGATTCCTTCTCCTAGGAACTTGGGCAGGGAACCCCATCAGGAGACCCTGAGAAAAGGTAAAGTTTGGCAGCAGCCCTCAGGCATGCTACCGTCCGGGCCGAGCGAGGCCACGCCCCCCGACACTTCTTTACTTATATGCGTCGGTACTTTTATTGGGCGTTAGTCATTTTCATATAGTTGTCTTTTTTGATTTTGAATGTACACAAAGAGTAATAAGCTGTACATTAAAGCTAATAAAGGTCAAAGTCCTGTAGTCCAGTAGAACTGGGGGGGGGGATTAAGCCAATCTCCTGACATGTTTTCCAGGATTCCTCTCTGTATGGCTCATTTGCGAGTCTCAGAAACTAGCCAGCCAGAAAACGGGCCAGCTTGTTTCTTAATGTTATAGTAAATAGCCATATTTTGTTCATGCATGAAAATAACGATGATATCATTCTTGTGGGAGCAGCAATATGTGGGTGTACCTGTTGACTGTTTTACATTATACATGCTTGAACATAGATGGCATCATAAACATGGCAGCTGGGATTGGGGCATGGGCAGCATAGCGGTATTATGAAAAGAATAGCACTAAATGTTAGGTGCATGGAATTGCATTATGGTATCTGGTTCTGCAGTCAAACAGTGCCTCTGGGGTGGGGTGATGAACAATTGCATCCCACCCCAATGATGTCTTTTTCTCCTAAATCTCTGCCATAGCTTTCTCTATCCAGTGTCATTGCTAGCCTCTTGGGGGCTCTTTGGCAAAATCCTGTGCTTGGCACCCCCGTGGTATGCTGGTGTGCATGTGCTTGCATGCATACATGCTGCCACCTCATAGGACCACTCTTTCTGGCCACTCCTGTGTCAGTTGACACATGCCACATTGCTTCCAAGGACTTCAGGGGTTGGGCAAGAGGGTCTTGTGGGTCTTCAGCCAGTGCCTGCCGTGGCCAACCCCTGATTCTTGTCCTGCACACGCCTTGCAATATCTTGGGTCAAGATGATGTGCTGGTACAATACTAATTGCACCCCAGCTAAATGCTTACTTACCAATGCAACAATGTGCAGCATTGGTTCCCACACCTAGTTAATATATACTGTATATAATTCACAATGTGGTCCAAATCCCAGACATTCTGATCTCATTTGACATTGTGTTAATCACTGGTCTTATACCGATATGATTTATAAGTTGCTCTTAATGGAGTTAAATCCTATTTGAAAAATTAATTGTTGATGTTTTCTTGAAAGCCTGCGTAGGCTGAGGAGACAGTCCCCATAATGGTTAGTTGAAAAAAATCATCTTCAGTCTACCACTGCATGACTTTTAAGTATATCCCCCCCCGAAATATACTTGCGTTTTTCTGCTTTTTATTTTTGCCATTCTGTTGCATATTCATGTTGAAATCAGTGTTGAAATGCAAATATAGCACGCCGAAACAGTTGCAATGTGACTTGCTTCAATTTTTTGAAAACCACATAAGATCTTGGGGAGTTCTAATTGAGTATAGTCATTTTCAGCCACCTATGTAAAAGTGCAGAAGTGCTTACATATTTGAAGCAGTGCATAACTGTAAATGTTTTAAATCTTAAAATGACAATTTCCCCCCTCACCTTTTTTTTTCCTGACAGCTTGTAGATAAAGTTGGAGAAAGCAACAACATGGTATAATGACGAGTGCTCAGAAGACTGGTTCTAATCTTATATTATTTATAAGGTCCTTTTGAAGGAAAGATCAGCACAAGGATCCTGTTGTGTACAAAGGCAAAGTTTGCAATGGTCTTGACGTAAGTTTTTAATTTACACCATAATCTTCAACAAAAAACATCCTTAGAAAACTGGAGCAGGCGTGCACCCAAGACTGTTGGCTCCAGGAATTTGTGAAACAGAAGAAAAGGCCATGGGGAAAACCCATGGAATTAAACGATTCAAGACTTCTTAATGCTTTGGAGTATGTGCTAAGTACCGCAAAGCCCCCATGGAACTAACAGTGCCTGTACCTTTACCTCCTACTTCTGAAGGTGTAGTAGAGCAAACAGGGCTTTGCTTACAAGACATGGTCCATCCCACCTGCCAAGCTTTCTCCATGCCTCCCCCTCTTGGAAGAAAGTAAATTTTTCCCCAGTATTTCTTCTGTTGAAAGCAGGGGGCTCCCATAAGCAGGATGCATGGCGTTTAGGACGAATCGTCATCAACCGTGCTCAGTAGCAGAGGATTTCACTACACAGTTCTGTGTATTATTTACAGTTGTAAATATTTGACTGAATAACAAAACTTTGTCGGAAAAGGCCAAATGTAAGGCCTTAAAGCCAAATGTAACGTCTGATTAGGTGTGTCCTTCGAATATAATATGCAAAAAAAAAGGTCAGTTTCTTTTGTTTGTACTTAATTTCAGTCTTAAACCACTCCTGGTTTTGCTATCTGTCTGGTTTGGCAGGAACTATGGAAACCAATTTTACACTCCTTTTTGACTTGTTCTCCTTGATCCATGTTACATGTATGCATCACAAAAAGGATGTAGCCCTTTGTCATTGAATAAATTTTGTGCACCTTATGTTTAACTCATGAAATGACTTGTTTGGTTTCAAGGTGCTAATGTTAATGAAATGTGATGTATCCATCTAGCTGACCCTCTGAAAAGATGTTTTAGTCCTGAACAACGTTGCTCCTCTGCCTGCCTGCTACAAATAACAATGTTCTGTGCATTGCCAAGGACCTGACATGTATAGCCATGAGGGTTTGGGCATTGATTTTAAGCAGCCTATGCCTAGGATAGCATGTTGCAAAGCTAACTTATTGTGTAAATAACTTTTCTAACAATTAGGTCATAAAACATTAAGTTAGCCATGGGCTAGAAAGTCTTGGAAAATTATATTTTAATGGTTCTGATCATGTGCTGCATCTAGATTTTTTTTTCCTTCTTGTGGTTTAATTGTTACAAAGACAGTTGAAAAGGATGTGATTTCAACACATGAAAACTTCCAAGCACACCTTGGATGCTTCCATTGAAGTGGTAAGAAAAGAAATGCCAAGTGACATGAGCAGGGAAAGAATGTGCATCAACTTCTCCCTGCACACATACACACACACCCCAATGTAGGATGGAAATTATAGGTTTGGGGAGAGGAAAGCACAACAATGCTTGCTTCGTATCCTAAAACTTCTGCATGCATCGGAAGTGGCTCTTGGGTGCATATCTCGTCCTGACTGGCCTTTTTGGACAAAGCCACATATTGATGCCAAACTGGCCTATTCAGCTCCAAATGCTTAGTAGAAGCCCCCATCAAAAATAGATAAACATTGATCAGCTGACTTGAAGTGCACGAGCAATTTTTCTTGTTGCAGACTGATTTCCGAATGCTCATATAAACCACTCATGTCTGTTGATGCTTGACAGAAGTAACCATCTTAATCTGAGTACAATAGTCATGTTCTTGGTTGAGAGAAACTTTTTCTTTTTTAAAGCTTTGAAAAGCATCTTTGGATTAGTACTACCAGTTGTGAGAGCAGTCATTACTATAAATTTCCTCAAGTCTCTGGTTTCTTCTTTGGGAAACAGAAATGCACTTAGGGAACAGCTGTTGTTTTTTCCCAAGAGACCTGAACGTGGGTGTCTTCAGTCCTGAAGCCATGCCTGTACCTCATCTCATTTTCACTGTGAAACACACTGCTGCCTGTAAGATGCAGGGGTTTTATAGTTTTGGGTTTCTATTTGCAATCCTAAAATACAATAGATAAGATGGTAACTTCCACTGATTTGCATAGGATAGACTGGTGAGGAGTAATAACCCTGTGTAACTCCAGCTAGTTTCCTAATGCTGTGTGTACACTACTGTTTTTAAGATGAAGACTGGAGGCTGTTGTCTCGGGCAAAACCACATGTAGCATGACTCGTGCAGGCTTCCCAAGTCACAGGTGGCATTTTTTAACTACACGAGATTGCTTTCATGAAGCTTGCACCTGAAAATAACCCGTGTTCCAAGCTCCAAGAGATGCTTGTACTGCAGGGTTTGGTGCAAGTGGACAGTGCACAAGTCATTCCCTGTAATGTCCCTGAACAAGATAGTCATTCCCTGTCTTGTTCAGAAGACACTATGCTCTCTGGATTCTGCCTAGGAGAATATCGGGTTGCAGAAGTATGCATCTTTCCTTGTCATGCCTAGAGGTGGGAGAAAACTGTTCTTTTTTTTTCTCATGGATTTTGATGTTTTCCAAAAGTACAGAAAGCAATGTTATGCATTTTTATTCAAAACTGACATTATAATTAGAAATTATAATCGCTTTAAAAGTGTACTGGGTAGGTGATAAAGGTGGTATTGTGTTAGCAGGTGAAGCCACAGTCATTACCCATGCATTCCCAATTAAATAATAAAAGCTAAATAAAACATTTTTTTCACAATTTTAGGATTTGGGGTTTGTTTTTTTTTTTTACAAAGATGAAAAGTACAGAATGCGGTGTTGGGAGTTTTTTATTTTATCATTTTTTCCTGCCTCTAGTCATGCCTTCCCTTCACAGACTGATGGTACTGAGTGTGCTAAAAAGGTTTGTTTCCCTGACTGAACATATTACCTGGTTTGGTAGATCCAATACTTAAAGAAACATAGAATCTTCCTGGTTCACAATTCTTCCTGTGGTGAAGAGGAACAGGAGAAGGAGGCTTCTCAGAATCTTTCTTCCAGGTCACTTTAATGAAGAAACTGTGTCTGAACATACCCCCTAGATTAATTGTTATGTTCTCAAGCCTCTAGCTGGTTTGCAGTACTTGCATGTAGGAATGGCCTATGTCACAAATACTGCAATAGCAACCCTAACAGAGCTTTATAGAAAGTACAGCAAAAATTGGTGCTTGAGATTATTTGATATGGTAAGGTCTTGCAGTTGGTGGTGGGAATTCCATTATTCCTCAAGGACCTCTTTTTCACAACAGAAGACCTGGATGAAGGAGACATTTTTAATGTTCAAAATACAGATAACATGCAATTCCTGTTTTGACTGATTTTAAAAATAGACTTTCCATGCACAAAAATCATAGAAAAATAACTATGAAAGGGGGGCTCCTAAGCTCACTGCCTTTTGATGAAATGGAAAGTAAAAACTAAGCCCCTTCAGACCAAAATGCTGTGTCTCTAACACATTCTGCAATGCTTGTTAAGACAACACCAGCTGTTTTCTCATGGCTTTGGCTTATAACTGGCAGTAAAGATGGAAAGGCACTGACAAAGTAGGACACCTGTGCCTTCTGAGATAATACACAATGGCAGGCACACAATGATTTCTTTCCAGGGCTGTTCTTAAGATAGAAGTGGTCAAAATGACTCTGTAGCCTTAAGGCTGCCATGCACAGTTACTTGAGAGCAAGTTCCATTGTACTCGATGGGACTTATTTTCAAATAAATATGTATAGGAGCAGGTTGCATGGGTTGTGAACTTTTGCAAAAAATAAAAGTATCTTCTGTAAGAAGTTTTTCCCCCCATTTAAATGTACTTCTTGACTGCTGCTTTATGAATCACAAAGGATCTTGTCCTGAAAAAATACTGTAAATACACTTGTCATACCTTGAATAAATGGGTACTTTTCTATTAATTGGTTGTGGTCATCTTCTTAAAAAAAATAGTGATTGAAATATTTTGCAAAAGGTTTACTTATTCAGCCTCAAGAGCTTAATAGCAGAAAGAGAAAGAACGGTTCTCTTAGGAATGTGTGTTTTGTGAGAAGGAATGTTATAACTTGTTTTTTAAACATTTATATCCTGCCTTTCCAGCCCTGTCAGGAAGCTCAAAGTGGATCACACAGGAAATAATAAGCAATTAAAATGGCACAACAGCAATGCAATCATAAGCTGCATAAGGGTGAGCTGCATTTGTCTTCCCTGGGTGCTTTCCCAAAACAAGGTAAAGAATGCATTTTGCATCCAGCATCATACTGCTTGCCAGTCAGATGTTGCACTGACTGCTTGTCAGATGTTGCACATGTTCCTTTTCACTTAGATCCCTGAAGGAGGGCTCTGAATCCTGAAGAGTAGCACTTCCTCCTTGCAAGGTATTCTCCTTGGCAGCTCATTGGATTCTAAGATTCTGCAAATTAGTTTCTGGTTTAAGCCAGGAATAAACACAAGGGTTTCATTGCACACTGATGCAGCAATATGGAAAGGGCCACCTCTTGACTTCTGTTAGGCAGTATTTCAATTATAGTGACATTTGGCAAATATGGGGATTTGTGCTTGGACCAATTTGATGACATCTTGAGAAAAGGCCAAAGTGTTTTGATAAGATTAACAAAATTTGTGGGAGGGTATGGGTTGGAAGGTTTGCCCTTTTTAAAAAATAGAATGGTTTCCGGCAGAGGGCCTGGAAACACTGTCAAATGCCTATTCTCAACACTTCCCAAAACTGCACTCCAGGATTCATACAAGAGCACACTTCACTGGAGTTTCAAGGAGCTGCATTTGAGTGGTTGTGTGGAGCAGTTTTGGCACATCCCAACATAAGCCTGGGGTAGGGGTGGCGGCGGCAACTTACAAGTGACTGTTCCAGGATTAGTTGGAGGTAAATGATGCTTCAAATAGGCTGCCTCAGGTTGGTTACTTTTCTACTTGCCTTTTCTATCAGTAAAAACATGCTTTTGCAAGGATCCTTCTGCTGTTCCAGCATTCTGCTCAGGGTTATTAGTACTCAATGTTTATTATTATTCTGAAGGCCAATTGTAAGGATCCATTTCAGTTATAGTTCAAGGGACATATTTATTACCCACCTATTGCAATTGCCCTGCCATGTTTGAAAACGGTGTATGTGAGGGAGGGGCAATGAGTTTTACATCTTTCCTGACTTCTTATGCACCTACAGCGTTGGACAGATGAGTTAAGCCAGTGCAGGGCTCTCCTTGGGGTATTTTCATGAGGGAGGCAAGCTAGAGATGTGTAAAAATTATGCATGGTATTGAGAAGGTGAATGGAAAGATATTTATTGCAATACTGTATACAGTATACCACCTTTCTCAATAGACTAGGCAGTTTACGTAGGTAGGCTGAACATAAATCCATTTTTCAATGAGATTATTACAAACATTATTCCATGCAAAATCTCATAGAAACCTTCATTTCTCCAGATGTTTCCACAATGAAGTTATCATTCTGGCTGCTGACTCGCATTTTCCAAGGCTTTTGCAGGCAGCTGCAGCCATGTTTGAGACAAGCTTCTCAAAGATGTCATCCTAGGTTTATAAATTAGCTCCCAAATGTTTTAGCACTGGGACCCACTTTTTAAAACTACATTATTGGGACCCACCTAGCCTTATGTGACTAAAAAACAAAGTGTCATTTTATCAAGCCTCTGTTTCATCCTTTTCACTATTGGGGAAGATGACCTTCTAGAGCTTTTGTTGAGCTCCATCATATTGAGACCATCCTGGTGGCTTTGTGGTCCCTTTCGTCTGGCTTTCCATAAGGGTTGAGGCCTGTTTGCCTGCTGGTGAGCAAACATGCACATACGGCTCAGCTTCAGTTTCCACAGGGCTTTACATCTCAGCTTGGAAGGGGGAATCTTCTTGAGTGTTTGTGGGGATCTGTGTTCAGTGGATTGGGACTATTCTGGCAGCATTGCAGCCTCCTCATCCTGTCCTTCGAAGTGGACTGAGGTGTGTTTGTATACTTACGAGTAAACACATGTGCAGCTTCATTTCACTTTCCATAGGACCCAATACATTCTGAATTATACAACTGACAACTTGTCAGTTTTGTGACCCACCAGAAATTTTGGTCCTGACCGCTGCTTTTGCCAGCAGACTCTCCCCACCAGTATGCCAGTGATCTCCCGATTTTCCATCCAGCAGCTGATCTTGCTTAGCTTTTTTCAGGCAACTCGATGGCTCACACCTCTAGCTCCTGATATTAGAACTCAAAGAGATCTGTAATTCAGTAAAATGGAATTACAGAAGATTCAGAAGAAACCATTTCTTCACATAACACTATTTAACCAAATTTGAACAATTTCATGTTTATCTGGATATTTTACTGTTTATTAATTTAGGCAAAAGAATTTTTAAAATACTGCTATTTTTGGCATGGCATCAATAGTTTAGCCACAATTTACACTAAGCAGTTGTATTAGATAATGCGTATTACAATGCATTGGGCAATAGTGATAGATACAAAGACAACGTTTAAGGTAACACAAAAAAGTTTTGATGGTATAAAAAAACTAAGATTATATTTGGAATCAATGCCTCCTAATTTTCTATGAAACACCTGAAATTCAACAAACCATTTTTGTGTTACACAATGTGTGGAATGCCTTACAAATGCTGTTGTAAGATGCGATGGCTACCAACTCAAGTGGATTAAAAGGGGAGTAGACAAATTTAGAGAGGACGAGTCTCTCACCAGTTATTCACCATAGCATGCATGACCAAGGTTAGCAGCAATGTGCCACAGAATTCATTTGCTGGAGATCAATGAACCCTACCCCTAGCTCTCCTCCAGTTGCCAGCCAAAGCCACCCTACAAATAGTAATGCAGGACTCTTGCAGACTAAGCTCCTGCCAAACTTCTTGAACTGCTTGCTTGCTTGCAAGATGATTTTTGAAAGCTTGCAAAGCTGGTTGGCAGATAGTCGATCATCACCGTCACTCACCGTTGGTTATTATTTGAGCATTACCATGGTAACCCTCACTACACTCTCTCTGCCTTCTGATCTGTCAAAGCCTTGTTCACGTGTTTGCTTTCTGTGCTAGAAAGAGCTGAAGCTGCTCCCCAAAACACAATCACAGCAGGCTTTGCTCAATGCCTTTGATGAGCTCCAGGCTGCAACTGCTGCCTTGCAAAAGAACAAAAATGGTAATTTACCACCCATTCAAAATGCAGCAACATTTCAGAATTCAAATGGAGACATTTTGGAATTGGATGTGGGGGTTCTTTTTTTCCCTTCCCCAACCCTTGGTGTTAAATGTGAAGGCAAAGCTGTGTGTAGCTAATCTACTTTACAGGTTTGTTGTGGGGAAAATTCTCTTCACCCCAGCATGGTGTCTTTCCAGTGGCTTTTGCTGATTGTGAGCCCGTTGGGTACAGGGGACCATTTATTTATTTATTTTAGTATGTAAACTGCTTTGAGAACTACCCTTATTGGAAAGCAGTATATCAGAATTCTTAACAACAGCTAGGAAAAAAAATAACAAAATACAAAGATCTATAAATGGAAATTGAAAGATTGTGGTAGAAGAAGCCCAAAGTAATCCCAGTGGTGATTGGCACCCTTGGTACTATTTCAAAACATCTTGAAGAGCACTTTAACAGTACAAGGGCCACAGAAATTACTATCAACCAACTGCAAAAAGCAGCCTTACTGGGAACAGTTTATATTTTGCAACAATACTTACAACATCACAAATATGAGAAAAATCAGGCCTCCCAGGTCCTTGAGAAGGACTCAGTGACTGGATAAAACAAGCCAATCAACAACACCTGTCTGACTGTGTGAACAAGTGTTTATATCCAAAAGCACTTTGCATGTGGCACAGAGGCTCTTTGTCACTAGGTGACCTTGAAAACAAGGCTGAAACTGAGCCTTAGACGTAGGCGCCCCTAGCAGCCTTAGCAGAGGAAAAGGCGCAAGTGAAATCTGCTCGTGGGCAACATTTGGCCTGTTAGCAGTCCTTAGGTCTTGCTATTTCAAGGCCTGCTGGTGGCGGTGATGAAGGCGAAGGATGACAACCGAAGAGCGGTGTTTCTTCTCCCCCCTAGCGGCGCCTGGGGGAAGTGCGGCTTCCTGCCTGTGATGCAATCGCGGCAGGCAAAAAGCAGCCGCTTCTGCCCAAGGAACTCTTCATTCTGCTGCAACGTGTCCCGTCTGCGGGCTGCCTCGTTTCTTGGCGGCGGGGAGGGAACCAAACCCAGCCAACAGCTTTGCAGCCGTACGGACTAGTATAGAGCCATCCAAGAAAGGGAAAGACGCCACAAGGACTCCTCCTCCGGTGTCCCTGGGTTGGGGAAACTGGTGCGGATTTTGCCGGCATGATGAAGGTAATTGAGATTCGGGAAGAAGCGAATCACGTAATTGGGCAGAGGGAGTGTGGTGGGAGATGCGCACCGAGGCAGCCGAGGAACCGAGCCACGTTTGCAAAACAGGAAAACAAGCCTCCCCGCTGATAGACAGCATTGCGTCTGTACTCCAGATCGCCCTTCTAATTGCCGCCTCCATCATCATATTAAAGAGGAGCCCCCCTTTGGAAATAAATAAGATCACAGAATGGTTGCGGGAAAGAAGAGCAGCATTTCTGTTACTCCTTTCCTGGAGAATTGCATTAATGCTTTCTGGGGGGTTGGTTTTGGGGGCTCCTAAAGGATTAGGAAGAGAGGCTGTGGTGCGGTTTCGGAGGTGAACAGCCCCAATTGCAGTTTGAAACGCCTTGATGGGGTTTTTTTTTGGGGGGGGGGTAGGGGGAGAACATCTATGTTCAAGGCCTTTCCCCTCAAGGCGTTGATGATTTGGCCATTGAAAAAAAGATTGCACGAGAATACATACCTAGGATCCCATTTCCAGCCCTACTGGACGATTCAGAGGGGGGTTTGTTGATGCTGCGTTGTAAGGGCCCAGAAATGTATTTATTTATAGATCGCGGCTTTGCAATCAATTTGCATGTTCTGAATCAGGTCAGCAGGCACTGAGTCAGGGGCTGGGTATGGTTTGTACGGTGGATGGAAGATGTGACTTCAGTTTTCCCCACTGATGTGATGCCCTGTAAGAATTCCCCACACACACACACACACACACACACTCCCTCGGCTCTTTTATTTGGCAACCAAGCTTTTCTAACAGATGCGCTCAAGATCTTGTTTCACGTTTCCTCTGCTGCTTGAGGTGACAGAGAAGACAGACTCATCCAAGCTACCAGGATCTTTTTAGAGTGTGTTTGTGAGCACAATCCTAACCTGGAGTTAGACTGGCACAGTTTGGCCAGCAAAGTTTGGCCGGCACAAGGGCCACCGTAAAGCGTGATTGGACCACTCTCGGAGTTAGGGAGATGGTGCATGTCTGTGTGCTGGCCTCTCTGACTCTGAGAGTGGTCCAAACATACTTTACGGTGTCCCTTGTGCTGGCCAAACTGTGGCAGCCTAGGTCCAGTTTAGGATTGTGCCCTGTGTTTGTGTGTGTTGGGGAAAGCTGTAACTTGACACCCTAAGAGCAGTTGCCTCCTTCCCCAGAAAGGTCTGGGTGTAGTGGAAAACGTGCTGACATCTTGCTAGTGAAAAGGTCATTGCGTAGTTTAGCTGCATGTTGTGGATGCTGTTCTTCATTCCATTGGCAAGATGGAACATGATGGGTGCCAGAAAAATAGCCAGTGAACATTTCTCATTTATTTTATCACCATCCTTTCTATCCCGACTTCTAACAAAAAAAAAAAAATCCTGCCTAGAACTTCCTTTTTAAAACAATCTGGTCAAAACATAACGAAAAAGAACAGAGCGATTCAAACAGCCAAAATACTGGGGCCAGGAGTATAGATAGTGGGGAAACACAACACTACGTTTTGCACAGCGCATCAATGTGCTGTGCAAACCGCCTCTCCCCTTTGGAGCCATTCTGATTGGCTAGAGCAAAATGCAGGAGATGCCTCCATTTAGTGATTCAGAAGGGGGAGAGAAGGGGCCGCTTGCCAGGTGTGTTGAGGTGCCATGCAAAACCTAGTGCTGTGACCCCCCCTCTAACTACACTACTGATTGGGGCAGCCCAGTGTAGCTATTTTGGTAGATCTTCAGATGATGTCTGTGGAGCCCAATGGATCTCCTGGAGGAAGGGGTTCCACAGCCTAGCACAGTGATCCTTTGCGTATTGCACTTCAGAGGGAAGTGGGTCATGTAAGGGGGCCTCCTGAATTATCTTAAAAGGGCAGATATGTGCATGTGGGAGAAAAAGGGCTCCTAGATGCCCTGGTTCTAAACAGACATGACTTTTTTTGTTGGGGGGGGGAATTGTTCAATGTAGTCTTATTACTGCTTATTTAATTTTGTTCCAGATGTAGCACACTAGGGCAACCATATTATTTTAAGGGCCTGGCTGCTCTTAAACTGCTAGATGATGCTTAAACAGAAATGATGTAGTTGAAGCTTTGCCCCCACTGTTTTCAGCTCTAAGCCAGAAAAACGCTTCACCAGTAACTTTCAAAGATATATTGTGGCATCAGCTTTTGTGGACTGTAACCTGCTCCATCACATACAGGAAGAGTATCCTCAGTGGGCAAATTATAAAGATGGGGCATGGAAAAAAAGTCAACAGTGAAGCCAAAAGGCTGTGAAATGCAAGAAGCCTGGTCAAGGACATTTGAGATATAGCACAGGGAAGCCTTTCAACTTGTAGAAATGCTTCCTGCACCTGATCACGGAGGAGCTTGAGCCCACAAAAATTTTTACACCCCCCCCCCCAAATCTGTTGGTCTTTAACGGATCATCCAGTGCTTTGCTTTTGCTGTCACAGACTGACATGGAATATGAAATCTGCTCAATTTCAAGGTGTTCGATGGCCGTCCAAGGAAAAACATAGCGCCATGTGGTATGTTGCAATGATGCTAGCACAGTTTGGAGGATTTGCATTCTTCAGTGGGTGAACAGTGGGGTTGGGGGCAGAGGCTAGGACATGTATGGGGGGCATGGTGATGGGATTATGGAGCTTCAAGTGGCATTAAAAGAGGAGGTCATATGCAATTGAGGGGTGGTTCAGGAAAGGTGTTGAAGTCATCAGGAACTCTCCCAAAGAGGAGAAACATTCAGGGCACAATCCTAACCTGGAGTTAGGCCGGCACAGTTAGGCCAGCAAACCACCAAAGTATGTTTGGACCACTCTCGAAGTCAGAGAGGCCAGCGCACAGGTGTGTGCCATCCTCCCTGACTCTGGGAGTGGTCCAAATGCACTTTACAGTGACCCTGGTGATAGCCAAACTTGGCTGGCCTAACTGTGCTGGCCTAACTCCAGGTTAGTATTGCACCCTTAGACAATGTGAGAGGGAGGACGCACTACTCTGGTTTCAGCTAGGCCTTCCCCCCTACTGTTTCCTGGACACTCAGTGGCAAAGCTGAGCTCAGGAGTACATCCAGAATACAAAACTGCTCTGTAAGGAGACCCTGTGACTCCCACCTAGAATAGGGCCAGCTCATCTTCATATTGCCTGGAGAGGCCCAGGAACAATGGAACAATTTGCAAAACAATACCAAAAAGTTTCTAGTGAAAGGCAGGGAGCAGAACTGAGGGGATGCAAACCCTTGGTTAGTTGCGTGGTTGGCATCCATAAGTGCTCCTCTGTGGTTGCAACTCCAGGCAGCTGCTGTAGCAGATGGTGAGGGCTTACCATGGATGGCAGCAGTACCCCAAAACATACATGGGGATAGCAGTGGGAGGCCCTGCCAAGAGGAAGCGGGTTGAGACAACAAAAACGTGAGCCAGCTGCCAGTCTGAACCGGTTGCCCCAAACTTGGCTGAGCATGAAGGAGGTGTGTGATTTTGTATAGCAACCTAGGAAGTATAGTGCAAAGAGCACCTTAGAATAGTAAGTGAACATTAATAGGAAGCAGGAAGAACCGCAGATTCTGGATCCATGGACATGAGTGGTGGGAGCCTGTATAAGATTAAGAAGGGATGTAGTGAAGGGAGTAAATGGGGAACCTTCTTTAAACTTGCTCAGAATATTAACGAAACTGATTGGAAGTGGTTTCAATTAGACAAGAAGACATCCTTCCCTAGGCAAGGCATGAATGCACGGAGGACAGGGCCATTTCAGACTCCAGGTGAAACTTGCATATCCCCCCCATGCAGAAAACTTCCATCTTTCCTGGTGTCTTGGTTCGGCTCCCCTTGGCCTCCCCTTTTCTCCCATCCGTCTCCCTGCTGAGATGGCCCTGTGCCAATCCATTGAGCAGTCCTGCTCACCTGACCAGATTGGAAGGTGGGTGGGATGTCCAGGTAGTCGTAAAAGCATCCAATCAAAACAGAACAATGCCCATCCAAGAGAAAGGGAGAAGAAGTTAAAACCAAATTGTTTTCAACCCTACCCATTGAAATGTTGTGAATTTGTGTAAATAGCAGCAGAGTTGGGGGCTTGGAGACC
>JAJKFI010032430.1:0-40406 GCA_029204185.1 Lerista edwardsae | reverse complement strand
ATGCCAGTTTCAACCAGTTCTGGACTGTGAGATGTGAAACTGCAACATGAAATCCCTCCATTTTGCGGGAGGGGTCTACGTACAGGTATACCACCTTATCTGCCCTTTATTTCTAATTGAGCTATTCATTCATCCATCTCATGTTATGGTAAACACACACTTTTTTGATCAGCCTTCCCTCCCCTTCTAGATTTACCTCCTGTCACCTCTCCAGTTCTTTCAATTCTCAGGGTGTTTCTGCATTGATGGAAGTTAATGAGATTCACGGCGCAATCCTAAATTTTCGGTTGGCATAAGCTGAACCAGCAAAGTTTGGCCAGCACAAGGGCCACCATAAAGTATGTTTGGACCACTCTTAGAATCAGGGAGGCCAGCACACACGCACACCATCCTCCCTGACTCCGAGAGTAGTCCAAACATGCTTTATGGTGGCCCTTGTGCTGGCCAGACTTTGCTGGCTTAGTTTATGCCGGCCTAACTCCAGTTTAGGATTGCGTTCTCAGTCATCCGAATCAACGATCTGCCTCAATTGAGGCAGGGAGGCCTGGCTATAACCAGCCCTAACAGCTTGGTGATATGTTTGTGGGACATCACGGATGAGAATTAATTCCTGTTTGTGGTGGGTGACAGTATCAGCTTGGGTGTTGTCACTACAAACTGCTATTACAATAGTAAAAACAAATAAATTATTTTAAGCGATGAGAGGTTACAGAGGTCGATGTTTCCCACTGATGTGGGCCATTTGACAGTGGGATAAACAGCCTAGAGACGTTGCATGGAGGAATTTGGAAAAGAGGTGGCAATTTTTGTAACGGAGCTCAGCCATTTTCCTATTGCTTTCCAAAATACCCTTGCAGAATCTCATTCGCATGAAGATCAAAGAACAGGATCGCACGCACTCAGTGATAGCCTTATTGTACTATCTGCTTCAATTCCCTGGAACGAACATGCTGCTATTAAGGATAGTAACATTTTATTGGCTGGATAATCAGCTATCTTATACCCAGGCTTGTGTATGGATTATATTTTTTATGATTTGGTTACTGTGTCAAGAGGCAGCTTCTGTAAGTAGTGGCTTAAAGTTATTCCTCTGTCCTTTTTCTCAAAGGGCTCTTTCAAATGGGTGTCAAAGATGTTGATTTGGCCAGCTCAAAATCTGCAGGATACTTGGGATCTGTGCTGATTCCAGGTGGCCCAATTGGTGGAGCAGAGGATGGCAGGAAGTGGGTCAGCAGCATGGGAAACTGCACAAATGACGGATTGTTATGGCAAAGGGTGGCTCAGCCCTGCACCTGTTTTCCCTGGTGTGTTGGTTCAGCTCCCCTTGGCCTCCCCTTTTTCTCCCGTTTCCCTGCTGAGATGGGCTTGTGCCAATCCATTGAGCACTCCAGCTCCCCTGACCAGATCGGAAAGTGAAGTGGGATGTCCAGGCATCCAATCAAACAGAACAATGACACTGAGATATATCTCCCCTTATATACAGGTAGGACCTTGGTATCCACCAGGGTTTGGTTCTGGGACTCCCTGCTGATAGCAAAAACCATGTTTAAATAAAAGCAGTCAAAACCAAACACAAGTTAGGCAGGCAAGCGGGCAGGAAGGCGTTCTGTTATGAATGGCATGCGGAAATTATGAATCACTTCTGCATTCCATTGTTCAGCAAGCCAGAACCAAGGGACGGGGTAACTTTTCTCAGAGCAAGCTGCAAAATAGCAGTTCTAATACTGTGACTCCCTAGAAAAGTGTTTAGAATTAGGATTGTGAAGGGACATGTTTTTTTTCCCCTTCTCCAGGGATCTGCAGGGTCCTTCTTATCTGCAGTAGCCATCAGTGTTGAGTCTAATCCATAGATTAAAAATCAGAATATGAAAAGGTTGGACCTGTATTCTAATCTAGCTCTCTCAAAGTGAACCTGTGCTTTGCCGGTTCTACCCACCTCCCTGGAAGTTGAGACATGTAATGACACTCAGAAGGTTGAGCTCCTGAGTGAGTACAGAGTGAATTGTTTTGCTTTCATTTACCTGGAATTGCTTCCTTGTTCTTTTGCTTCCAACCCTCCCCTCACTTTGTATTTTTAATAAGGTTTTTAACTCTTCACATGCCTGTTGTCAGGTGAACCCAGCCAGAGCTTTGCTCCAGGCCTCTAGCTTAGGGTTACTAGCTATGAGCTGGGACAAAGTGGACCTTTAACCATTGCACAGAAGAGCAAATTTGGGAAGGTGCAGCTCATCATGGAAGGGTTTCAAAAGCTGTACCTGCCCAAATTCCCTCTTCTATACAATGGTTAAAGGTATAGGCAGTCTGTCCCAGTTTGTATCTGGCAACCCTACTTCCAGGTACCAGCTCCAGCTACGACTGGCTACCAGCCACAGCAGAGCTTTTGGAGAGTTTCTTTGTAAGTGGGGTGGTGGTGGTGTTTGAGAATGGCTGCTCTTTGCCTGGTTTTGTCCTTGTAAGCAGCACTGGGGGCCAGTGACGAACGGAGGCCCGAGTGCGCCCATGGCTGGTGCCGAAACCGTGCCCCCAGGACATCGCCCCGCCCCCGTGCGCCGCTCCGACACACCTCCCTGTGCCCAGAAACGCTCCATTTCGGAGCGTAATGGAGACCAGGGCAGGCGGGCCGAAGAGCGCACAGTTTCCCCCGTGGACTGCGTGCAATGGCGTCCTGCCGCTGCCCGGCGCCCATGGCTCGCGCCACCCCAGGCTACAGGTCAGATACGCTTCTGCTGGGGACCCCTTGGCACCCCTCTGCTCATGTTCTGATTGTGTCTTGTTTGTTTCCATTGCTGCCAGATGGAAAGACTCCCCCCTTGTGTGTGTGCTCATGCACCTCAACCCTTACAGTGACTGTAAATGGTTCAGAGTGCTGCAACCACTTTCTTCCCTCCTCTTCCCACACCAATGAAATTGATTGGCAGCAGGTTCAAGGAAGTCTTTCATGTGACGCAACCATTAACAGCCCAATCCTATCCCCACCAGTTGATAGCATGCAGCCATGCCAACAGAGGGCACAATCCTAATCTGGAGTTAGGCCGGCACAGTTAGGCCAGCAAAGTTTGGCTGGCACAAGGGACACCATAAAGCAATTTTGGACCACTCTCAGAGTCAGAGAGGCCAGTACACAGACGTGCACCATCCCCCCTGATTCCGAGAGTGGTCCAAATGTACTTTATGGTGGCCCTTGTGCTGGCCAAACTTTGCTGGCCTAACTCCAGGTTAGGATTGCGCTCTGAGCATGCACTGCATGCTGTCGCGGAGGGGGCGGCAATCAGACAGCGAGTAAGAGGTAAGGGAAAAACAAATTACTTTCCTCTTGGTCGGCTGCCTGATGGCCATTTTGCCTTGGGTCAACTGTGTGCTTTATCTTTTTCCTCCAGAGATCCATAAAGACTGTAAAACAGAGAGCTCAAAACAAACAACAAAGCAATCCCCCCTTCAGCCTTAAACAATAAACTATTGTTAAAAACCGATGAGATGAAATTGTACTTCCAATCTGCAGTCTGTTTGTGAGCCACTGCTTGGAAAAGATAGCAATTGCCTTATTTAGTTGCATGATCTTTGGGTCGTCCCCCCATACACACCACCCCTCCTGATTATTGCTTTCCTACCACACTCATAAATCCAGACTAGCCATCCGAATGAGTCCCAGTTTCATTGGAATTAATTGCTTTCTCTCATGGAATATCCATTAAGAAAACCAGACTACTGAGCTTACAAAGGAAGGCTCCCATCCTCTTAAATAAACCATTATGATATTAGAGGTTAAATTAGCTTTCCTTTGTTAGGAGAGCTTCAGCAAACATTGCCATATGCCACTGATACTGAAAGCGCTTTAAGCCCTGCTTATCTGAAGGAGTTGCATTTCCCTCTACTGCATCAACCCAGTGAAAGCTTTTTTAAGATAATCACAGGTTTTCACTTTCTTGTCGCATCTGATAAACCAGTCCTAGCGCATCTGTTTCTTCCTGCTTTGAAGTCCTAAATTTTTAGTGTCTCAAAATGGCCCTGCTTAGCTTTCTTGCAATACTTACTATTTGTACGCAGAATTAAAATTCTGTGATTCATGGACTGAGATTTTCTGCACTTGTCTTCTATCTGTTGGTTGTGTGTACATCCCCTGACTCCTAACCTGGAGTTAGGCCAGCACAAATTAGACCAGCAAAAATTGGGTGGCACGACGGCCACCTTAAAGCATGTTTGGACTGCTCCTGGAGGATGGCGCACATTTGTGTGCTGGCCTCTTTGACTCCAACGGTAGTCCAAACATACTTTATGGTGGTCCTTGTGCTGGCCTAACTCCAGGTTAGGAGTGCGCTCGTAATCGTTTTTCTTCCTCAGTACTGGGTGACTCAGTTGTGAGCTGGTCTAGGGATTGCACACATCATCTCATAACAAAGATTGACCCATGTAGAGTCAATTACCACCCATGTTTTTGAAGACAAGTGTAAGTAGGTTCAGGCAGGGAAAATCGATGGCATGTGCAGAGATCATGCAGTGATCAATTTCACCATTCAGTGGAGTGGCATACAAGAAGGATGGAAATGAGGCTGAAGGTGTGACAGCAGATAATTTTTATTGTGGGGATAACAACAGAATAATGGGGAATATGAGTCAAAATGCAATAGGCAGTTTTTAGGTAGAAGAAAAAAGACAATCCGTACAAGAGAAAGGGGGCTCGTAATGGCACAGGCGAGGAGGAAAGAAAGGAGAAGGGCAAAGTGGAACTACTCCTTCTCATGACTTGGAAGCTGCAGTTCTAGTAATGCAGGCTAATATTGTGTTAGCCTTCTTTGCAGCTGCATCACACTGCTTACTTATATTCATCTTGTGATCCACTGCAATTCCAAGATCCTTCTCATATTCTGGATGAATTGGTGATTCAATCTTGATGAATTCATTCTTCATAGAGTTTGATGAGTTTGAATTGGATAAACTAGGGAAGGTCTGGGCTCATCCCAGCTTCCTTCTAAGACACTTAAAATATACAGACAGCCCAATCCAATGTACCGTAACTTGCCATGCAGCAATGTATTAACTGACTGATGGAGGGGGTGTCCATTAATACCAAGCGTTTGTTAAATCCGAATGCACTGAAGTAAGTGAAGACACACATGTGCAAGATGTACATGGCTAGTTTTTTCCATGAAGCAGATGTCTGTTGTTTCCAAAGTCTGTTAAATAATTAAGAGCGCAATCCTAACATGGAGTTAGGCCAGCACAATTAAGCTGCAAAGTTTGGCCGGCACAAGGGACACCATAAGGTGTGTTTGGACCATACTTGGAGTCAGAGAGGCCAGCACACAGACGCACCATCCTGCCTGACTTTCAGAGTGGTCCAAATGTGCTTTACGGTGTCCCGTGTGCCGGCCAAACTTCGCAGGCTGAGCTGTGCTGGCCTAACTCCAGGTTAGGATTGTGCTCTCAATCAAGGATTGACTGTGCCTGCCTGACCCGATTTCTACCTGACCTGATTATCTGCCTGTAGCCCCCTATTTGCCTGCCCCAGAACCTAACCCGGTTGCTGCACTCTGAACTTGGCAATGGCCTGACGGTGTCCACTCTACATCTCTCAAGAATCCAGAAATGTCCAGGTGTCAAAGATGCAGACACCATAGCACATGATGCTTTTCTTGGCCTTGAACTCCTACTTTCACCTCTAGGGTGAAATCAGAAGTATGTTGGTTCTGTCCAGAAAGAAACAGAAAATGACAGTACATCTCTTGGCTTCAGCGGGTCAAGGTATCTAGCCTCAGGGATGTATGTTCAAGCTTGACAAAAAGCATTGCTGTAACCAGCAAGGTGGATGGGAAAAGGTACGCTGGAGGAGGAGGATGGGCAGGGAGGAAGAACAGGGATCGCTGTTTGCAAGACTAAGTGAAGGAATGCGGAGCAAAGTGCATCTCCCAGCCAGCTCTGCTGTTTTGCCTGCTAGCCTGCCTTAGGGCTGTTCTGTTGATGGCTGTTATCTTTCTTCTTTTGGAGAAAGGCTCCAAGCTCAGTGGAAAAGCGCACACTCTGTGCACCTAAAGTCCCAAGTCTGATGGCTGGCATTTCCAGTTAAAAGATTTCCAGTGACAGGGTTGAACTGAAACATCTCCAGAATGACCTGCAGAGTCTTGATATTAAATCAGAGTATGTGATACAGGTCTAGATGGACCAATGAACTGATTCCACATAAGGCAGCCTCACTGGTGTGCCTAAACGTATTTCTTGAGTTTGAGTGTTGACATTTATCAACGTTTGTAAAGGTGCGTTGATGGAATGTTCTTTGATCTTGGAAGGCAAGAAGCTCTTGTGCTGCTTTAACGTGACTTGTGACTTCCAAAAGCACTTTCCGAATGTTTCCTGAATTGAGATGCTTACGACGGTTGACAAGGCAACAGCAAGTATTTAAAGGGTGTCCGGGAGCCTCATTTATTTATTTACCCTATTTTAATCCTGCCTTGGTACCCAGGGTGGGGCAACACAGTTATCACATTGACCCTCTGCATGTGAACCAGACACCCCACCCCTGCTGGAATGGCTCCATTTTGCAGCCGATCTGACCCTCAGGAGGGAAGGCAGGCAAACCTTGGGCAAAAAGTGCACCTCCATGTGGATAGGCTAAGAAGCACCTGGAGCGCCATGGACAGGTGTTTGCCACCGTGACTGCTCTCTGCCACAGTAAGTCCATGCCTGGTGTGTCCCCCTTAAGTGGAGCCCATAGCAAATGCTTCATCACACTGTAGATAAGCCCCTGTTTAAACCTACCACAGTTCTGAATTAGCCCCGCACCTGCCATTTGCCCTAGGAAGAGAAAAGTGGGCATAAGAACAAGCCTGGAGTCCTGTACCTTTAACAGTTGTGCTGAAGAATTTCAGTTAATACAATTTGCTCATTTGCATCCCTATATATAGATTGCATCTGCCATAATTTCCTTCCCTGTGCAAGTATTGAAGAGGCAGTGTGAGCATTGTTCTTAGCCCCCACTCCTGGTTGCCTTGGCTCAGCCTTGACAGGCAGTTTCTCTTTTGCTGTCAGAGAGGTATCAAACAACCTCCCTTTCTAGGGCTGCTTCCTTTTTGTTGGTGTGCAGTTTCCTTACAGCTGGCTGTAGGTCTGCCTTGAGAGAAATCCTCCCCGCTCTGCTTTGGCCTGCGTTCCGACAGCTATTGCTTAATGTTGATTGAGCAGTGTGCATTTTAGAAACACGTCTCCCACCAGCTAGCCTTGAGGTGGCTTACTGTACACTGAAAAATTACAGTACCAGCCAAATGAATCCACTTCATTGGATGCAGTGCAGAAGATATAAATGTGTATCACCCCTCTCTGGAGAACCCTGTCAATGGGAAGATCTCTGGAGAGAAGAGCTCTGTGGCTCTTGGGAAATGTAGTTTTTCTACCTTTGCAGTACATTGGAGACGTGAGGGAAGGAAAGTTCTGATTTTCTTCTTATTTATTTTTCATACTTTTTTTACCCTTCTTCCTCCAAAAGGCTCATGGTGGTGTACCTAGTTCCTTCCCTCCTTTTATATTCACAACAACCCTGTGAGCGCAATCTTAACTTGGAATTAGGCTGGCACAGTTAGGCCAGCAAAGTTTGGATGGCACCAGGGCCACCGTAAAGCACATTTGGACCACTCTTGGAGTCAGGAGGACTCTGAGTGGTCCAAATGTACTTTATGGTGTCCCTTGTGCCAGCCAAACTTTGCTGGCCTAACTGTGCCAGCCTAACTCCAATTTAGGATTGTGCTCTGTGAGATTCATTAGGTTGAGAGTTAGAATGATGCTCCTCCAGGGACGGTGGTTTTGAAAAGGAATGTCTATTGGGGATTGAGGGACTCCTGAACATTCACCTGGCTCACTAAATAAACTGAAGTATTGCTTGCTTGCTTGTTTGTTTAATGAGGGTAGTTAATGAGGGTAGTTGCTTAATGAGGGTAGAGGGGAGGATCATTCATTCATTCATTCATTCATTCATTCAAATAGTATTTATATATTGCTTTTCAACACAAAGTTCACAAAGCGGTTTACAGGCAAATAGTAATAGTAAAGTTAAATGGCTCCCTGTCCCAAAGGGCTCACAGTCTAAAAATATGCAAAACACCACCAGCAACAGCCACTAAAAAAGACACTGTGCTGGAGTGAATAGGGACAATTACTCTCCCCCTGCTAAATATAAGAGGAACACCACGTGAAAAGTGTCTCTTGCCCAGTTAGCAGGGGTAGTTGCAAATAAAATTTGGCTTGCTTTTCAAGCCAGACAAACACAAGCGGGGGGGGGGGGGGGAGTTGCCCATTGCTGGTTTGGAGATATGACAGTGAAGACACATGTGCTCGCCTTCCCTGAACTGAGATGAGCAGCTCCCATACCAACTTCCTGCTGAGTTTTCACACATGAAAATTCAGCCGGTCCACTTCATTCATGGCCACTACCCTCTCTTCACATCAATAAGTATTTGTCTTGCAGAAGTTTCCCCTGGCCTGGTTCTGAGCACCTGTGCACTGGCCGCTGAGGAGTGTTTATGCTTCAGGGATCAGTACACTTGATCAGTATAGCAAGCTGACAGCTGGGAGTGAGCATAAATCTACCTGTCACCACCTCTGACAGGCCTACTGCAAACAAATAGCGTGCATAGCACAAAATGTTTTGCTGCACCCAGACATTTGCTGATAGTAGATCCATGCCAGCAAGTGACTGAATTATTACCTTAAGCATGAATTTTAATCCTTAGGGACCAAAGGAGCAGTGCAGTGCTCCTTTCCTGAGAGCTACTTCCCACATTGTGTAATCCATTCAAAGAGAGAACTCAGGTGGTTGTGTGAGGAGAACTCAGGTAGAATAGGGCCACTCCAAAATAAGGTGGTGATTTCTACCTGGGCTGGCCCAAGTGCTTGTGATGCTTGAGGTGGCATGCTGAATGTTGTGTCCCCACCTTGCCCATTGATGTGAAGAATATCTCCCTCCAGCAGGAAAGTGCCTTATGGCGATTTTACAATGCACAGTACTAATGGTATGAGCATACTGCTGGTGCTGGGCTCAGTAGGATTGGGTAACCCGAGAAGTAGGGTTACCGGATACAAACTGGGACAGAGTGCCTGTACTTTTAAGCATTGTATATCCCCCACTTTGTATTTTTAATCAGCTTTTTAACTCTTCACCTGCCTGTTTTCAGGTGAACCCAGCCAGAGCTTTGCTCCAGGCCTCTAGCTTAGGGTTACTAGATACAAACTAGGACACAGTGCCTACACCTTTAACCATTGTATAGAAGAGGGAATTTGGACAAGTGCAGCTTTCGAAACCCTTCCATGATGAGCTGCACCTGCCCAAATTCCCCTGCTTCCATACAATGGTTAAAGGTATAGGCACTCTGTCCCAGTTTGTATCTGGAAACCTCTGCCTAGAATTAAAGGAATGTTTATGTTGGAATAATAGGTGAAACCCTTAAGGACGTGCTAGGAGGAACTAGGCTGCTTGACGCCTGCTGTAGTGGCTTAGAGTGTCCCAGGGGTGGGCAGTAGAAGGTTGGAGAGAAGCAACGTTTTGTTGTTCCCTGTATTAGGTGCTGGTTGTCCAAGAGACCAATTCGTAGACATGTCCTGTGGTTTGGTATTACCCTTTCTCTCTCTTTGGCACTAACAGCCCGTTTAATTCCAGATAATCCTTCTCTTTATGGTTTTGATTGTTCATTGTATAGCATTTGATCCCCTGGTGAGGAAATAGGTGTTCGTGTTTGTTAGCCAGGCCGCTGGCACAAAGAGAAAATTATCTGCGTATTATATAGGAAACAAGACGTATAGGTCAATTAGATTCAGCTAGCTGCTTTCACAGAGTTGTTGTTGGCTTTACCCCTGCTGCCCCACTGGCAAACAATGCAATTGTTAAGCAAATGAATGAATGCCAAATCTGACCAGCGGGGCAACAAAAGAGACACTCAGGGCCACTGTTCTCTGGGCAAAAAGCTTGGAAGTAGCTTGTTTGGCCATTCCGTTCCTTCTGTCCCCAGCAGTTCCTGCGGAAGTGACAAGGCACCGAGATGCGACAACAAGGAGAGGTCAGTAATGAGCAAGACAAACACTTGAGTTGTTCCCTGTTGGAAAACAAGCCTGTGGTCAGAGCCTTAAGAGCTTATGTGAACAAGTAAAGAGTCTTCTAAAGTTGTCAGGCCGTGGCACAGGCAGGAGCCCTTTGTGCGGTTTCTACCCCAAACTGGCCCTGAATCTAGGTTAGAACCCCCAGGCAGTTTGTGGCTAGTTACATTTTTGTCTTGCTTTTCTCCAATTAAGTTGAGGACAGCGTAGTTCCCCATATCACCTTGCAGCAACTCTGTGAAGTGGGTTAGAAGTGGGTTAGTTTCAGGGCACAATCCTACTTTGCGCCAGAACAGGCAGGCCGGCGGGCCTGCGCTATATCCAACTCAAGGCAGGAGGCACCAGGAGCCTTCCCGGCACAAGGGCACGTTTGTGCCCTTACACCACGGGAGGCTCCAGCTTCCCCTATGGGTTCCTCAGATCCAGGTCCAAGGAAGCCACGCGGCCCAGGGATGAGGCCTGGGATGCGGCCTAACAGCTGCATCCTAGACCCAGCCCCACCCCCTCCCTGGGCCAGCACATAAACCAGCCCACCCAGGAACATCTCCCGCCCTCCCTCCTATCCAGAGTTTGGCTGGCGCACAGGTGGCTCCCCATCAGTGCTCTCAGGCCAAAACTACAAGTAGCATCGGCCCGAGTGCTATAGTGCTGACGCGGGGTGCCAGTTGGCACCCCCACGTCGGCACTACGGACATTGCGTCGACACTACAATGTAGGATTGCACCCTCAAACTTGGAATGACTGGTCACCCAGAGAGTTTTGTCACTAGTGGTTTGAGCTTCCTCTCAGCATGCATGCTGGATGGAGGAATCCATTCTGGGCTCTCATGGATTCATTCCTTGGCTCCATCAACATTTTCTGAAGCAGATCCAAAAATTCCAACCTCTTGAACCATCTGTAAACACAGCAGTGGTGGAAAATGGATGCGTGTTAATTCATACCATTGGAGATCACACATGGATAGCTGATACTTTTGGATTAAGATCCGCAAAAGTTCAGTTGCAGTGGATTATTCTTTACACTTTTATTTCACCAAAAAGCTCAGAACAGCAAATGTGGTTATTCTCTCAGAGGCCCTCTGAGGTAACTTAAACTGTCAGGACATGACTGGCCCAAGGTTATCCTGTGAGTTCTGTGGCAGTGATTTGAACCTGGGTCTTATTCAACACTTTACCTACTGTGCCACCCTGGTACGCCTATATATGCTTATGTATAGAGTTCTATATATCAGTGGTTCTCAAACCTTTTGTACCAGGCCCCAATTTTTAGAATGGCACTCATGTTGGGAGCCGCCAGAAGTGACATCATCAGGCAGGAAGTGCTGTACCTGGGATGTAATAAAATGACACTTGTGGAATGCAAACTGGCGTTCTTGGACTGCAATAATTGCACAACCATGAAACATCCCTGAAATATCTTCGAGAGAAAGCAAGATTAGAACAGATTTTATTATGTAAAAGCACTGAATTAAAAACAAAATCATAAAAACCTCACTTGAAAACTCAGACTGTTAACACTCCCAAAAGGCATATAGCAAGAGTTAGGTCTGCAGCTTCCAAGATGGCTACTTCCAGCTTCTCACAACCCACCAGACATCAGGCTGTGGCTCACCAAGCGGGTCCTGACCCAAAGTTTGAGAAACTGCTGCATATGGTTAGCCCTTGTCCAGGGTAGGAGTTGGTGGTGCCTCCCTGGTTGAACATCTGCCTGTGAGGGGCACATAGGGCCTGACTGGATTTTGGAAGCGGAGACCCCTGTGGGTTGTTCTGCTTGGCCTCAGCTGGTCAATGGTGGAAGACAGGGGGTTAAGTCACCCAGTTCCTACTCCTTGTTGGCTTGCTCCTTACATGCAGTCTAGCACGCTCTCTAGCCAGCAGCCCAGACCTGACAGACCCCCGTTATCAGCCAGTGCAGGCTTTAAAGCCACTCAGTCCACCACCATCAGGTTTGCTCCACACTTGCTTACTCCAGAGGCCACCCTTTCCTCCTTCCTGCTTACTCTAGAGTCAGCCCCAGCTCCAACCTCCCTCTCCTTAGCTCACTGCTCTTTCCCCGGGGACTGTCGAGATCAGGGGCCTCTTGATTAGGGCTGACTCAGTCTCCTCCCCCCACTCTGGCCTCCACCTCCCCGCCAAGGCACCGGCAAGGGCGGCTGCCCCCTTGCTTGCAACCCCTCAGCTGCAGGCTGGGAATTGGGCAGGGGTTTGGCCAGTGCGTCAGCTGTCAAAGGACTCAGTGCTGCACTCAGTGGTTTAGGTGGTGGAGGCTCGCCCCCCCCCCCCAAGTTGAGCCCTGGGGAATCCCCGACAGTCCCTATATGCCATGCCCCCTCATCCCAAAGGATCATCTTGCATGTGTGTTGCTGTAGCACTAAATAGACGCAAAAAATTGATCTCTAATCAGAGGCCTTCTCCCCTCCCCACAACTGCAAAGAACCTACAACCTTCATGTTATTTTCCTCTGAGGCTGTTAACTTTCTAGGCTGACCCTGCCTCGTTAAGCTAATTATCATGCTGAAAACTGCTGTGGCTGCTTTAAAAGATTTAGTACTTGTTTAATTCTGTAATCCATTCTTCACGTTATTAACTAAATGGGGGGGGAGAGGAAGAGGAGAGAAGAAACAACATGCCCATTCACAATCCATCTAGCTCTTTGCTCATCAACGTTAGGCCACAGGCGGCACATTATGTACACTTCAGACCAGCATGCAAGGTGGATGTTCTTGGCTAGGCAGGAGTTTCTCAGCCTTGTATCAGCAGGCGAGGCAGCCATAACTCTGTGGCAGAGCATCTGATTTCCAGGCAGACAGCTTCAAGTGCAGAAGTTTCACCACAGGCTTCTTTGGAGAGCAGCTTTCAGACAGACATACTGGGCTAGATCAGCCGCTGGTCTGACTTTGTACAGGGCAGCCGCATACATTGATCTGTGGGATGCAGTCCACAGGCTATTCCCTTCCAATAAATGCAGTGGTGGGATTCAGGGGGTTTGCCCAGGTTCTATAGAACTGGTTGTTAAATGGCCGGGCCCCGCCCACTCGCTTACCTTGGCTGGCTTCGGGGGGTTTTTTTTGGCTCCGGCTATGACATCATAGAACCGATTGTTAATTTATTTGAATCCCACCACTGAGTAAATGGCAAGTGGCAGAAGGCATCTTCCACCTGGTCTGCGCATGATGCAGGAGAACAAGATGGTAGAATTCTGAAGCAACAGGATGGATTGTACCCAGACATGTCATGTAGCGGGTACACGGGGTACGTGAGTACCCGTTCCTAGAATTAGGGCTGGCCCCGCCCATTCGCCTGCCCACTCGTCGACTCCATTGGTGCTCTGCTCCGCCCCCTGCAACATTTGAGTTGCCTGCACGTTCTCAGAGCCAGGCAAGCAGCGGAGCAAGGGAGACCAATGGTGGCAGCAGCAGCAGCGTGAGCAGGTAGGCGGCCTGGGGCTCCCTCCCGAGGAGGCGTGGTGGTTCCTGGGGGGGGGGAATCAGTAGCCCACGCGGTGGCCCCAGGGAAGGCCCGGGACGCTGCGCGGCCTACTGAGGAGGCTCGGCGGTTCCTGGGGGCGGTTCCTGGGTTCCGGCTATAACCTCACTTCTGGTGGGCGGGCCCCGACACAAGTGCCAATCAAAAGTGAGTACCTGTTGCTAAATCATTTAGATGCCATTACTGATTGTACCCCTTCATACCATAGAAGGGGAATGTATCTTTAAATGGTCCCTTTTCTACATGAACATTCCCTGCAAGTAAAGGGTACCTGGAGGCCCACCTCCTCCTGTATGCAACAGCCAGTCCCTTGAGGTCCAAATTTTCTTTTAGAGTTGGGAAAAGCATGAATGGCCTGCCCTTAGAAGTACCCACCTTCCTGTGCTTATTCATAAGTCACCTCTTCATTGGAAGGCAGCTGCCCCCATGTAGTGATTCATGCAGAGATGCAGAAAGCCTTCTCTTCTGCATTCAATCATCCTGCTTCATTTTGTTTATTTGCTACATTTCTGCTGTCATACTGTAGAATTCAGTGCAGTAGACATGGGATTCCATAGCAGTTAACATCCATGTCCGGACCAGACCTGTTTAGGTTCAGCAAGTTGGCCATATCATGTGCTTCTGAAACAGGTTCTGAAACCGTGCCTTGCTCCTTCTCTGCACTGGGAGCGATTAAGGGTGAAATCAAGCATGGCATTGGAGAGGAGTGACTTAACTGACTTAAAGGTGCCTTTGCTGTCTCCAGATAGACCTCTTTCTCTCCAGGGCCTCTTTCTCCAAAAGAAATGGAAATGGCAGGGATCCTCCTCTTTGCGTGGGTATATTTGGGTTTTAGGAGCTTTTAATTACATATAAGTAATTTAAGCTGTTTCACCGTTGTTGAAAGTGCAGTTTTCACAGCACACACACACACACACACACAGAGAGAGAGAGAGAGACTCTCTCATTCAGTCTTATTTTCATGTTGGTGAAATGGCAAATCTCTGCGCTTTGACTTTGTAGGTAGCCTGAAAGTATTTCTTGGCCTCCAGATTCCTTTTGGAAAAGGTCATGAGGAGTTGCAAGCCTTTTCAGCTGGAGTTAAAAATAGTCTTGAGTGACTCAGCCACTCAGCAACATCACTTTCCCTGCTTGATGACAAATAGCAGTGGATTTAAAAAAGAAAACAACCAAAGAGCTGTAGGTCTCATCATCATCATTTTCAATTAGTCTTTGTTGCAAGCTTTCTTCTCCAGGTGAGGGGTTGCCAAAGCTGCAGTGGAAATTCCGAGTCATAAAATTTAAATGGCTGTGCTATACTGCCTGGGGTTTTTAATTGTGTTAGAATTGTTGCATTTTTAAATGACAGCGTGAGCAACCACCATGATTTGGCTTTGGCAAGGAAGGCAACATTGCAAATGCATTGTGCAAGTGCATTGTGATCAGAAAGGGACTGTTTCTTTGGCTTTTTTCAGGATGGTGTATCAGTATTGTGAGCATGGAGCATATTTGCATGGAGATGTGCTTGCACAACTCTCAGACATGTTGGGCACCTGCAGCATTGCTCCAGGGGTGTAACTAAAAAAGTGCAGGGGGTGAAATTGCATCGAGCAACAAGCTGAACTTGACACTAGAGGCCAAAATTGTAAAAGCCTTGGTATGTAAGAATAATACCATCATGTAAGAATAATACCATCATGTTATATATCGTTTGATGTGGAATTTAATGCAGAATGCGATGAAACAAACTGGAGTGTAATATCTTCATTCTATCAAAAGTTATGGCCAAAATACCCAAGAAAATGAAAATGCAACTGTGATGTCACTTCCTGTTGTGCTATCACTTCCAGGGCATCATTTTGTGCTCTGCACCAGGCTACACTGTCATTAGCTTTGCTCTGCCCTGACCAGTCTTTGGAAAAAGAGTTTGGCTATGGCATTTGACTTCTGCAGGAGTCTTGCTGTCACAGACCCCCCCTCCCCCCCAAAAAAAGCCCTGAGGTGGCATGATGGTCAGTGGCTGGAGTTTAGGTGGCACACATCTTGCATGGAGATAACCAATGGCACAGTGTTGAAAGACCAGTGTCACTGGGTCACCCCATGCCTGCGCAACCTGTGCCCCACTAAGTTTGGCACAGCCCATCAGCTCATCATCTTGCAAAGACCTGATCCCAGAAACCTGAGCTGAATCAGTCTGGCACAACTTGTGACTCATTCAGCCAAATGCCCCGCATCAGCCTCCAGTTGCAGCCTTCTAGCCATTCAGTTAACCCAGTGGTTCCCAACCTTTACATGAAGGTAGGGAACCCTGTAAGTCCTTGCGGGAGAGGGCCGTGACAGCAGGGACAGCCTCACAAGGATCGCACCACTGCTGCCACAAAGAGCTCTGTTAAGGTACCTGGGGGGTAGCACGGCCATTCAGAGGGGTCAGGGGGTGGCTATCCCCTCTGTGGGCTGTGCTGCTGCCCCTAATATCTCTATACGACGATCGCACTCACTTCAAGGTTTGCACAAGCCCAGATATGGGTCAGATTGCTGCAGGTAGCTGTTTAAGGCAGCGGTGTGGCCAGCAGAGGGGATTGCCGCCCCGCCCCCTCAGGATGGCCACGCTACCCACCCACCCCACCCTGGTACCTTAACAGAGCTCTTTGTAGCAGCAGCAGCAGCAGCGCAATCCCTGTGAGGCTGTTGCTGCTGTCACTGTTTCAACCACTCCCCTTAAAGTGGTTCCTGTTTCCCTGTGGGGTTGTGGGCCCCCAGGTTGGGAACCACTGAGTTAACCTCTCGTGGCACTGCCAAAACTAGGGCAGGGGGGAGGAGTGCCAAACACACCTACTGATGCTGATGAGCCCAGGGCCAGCTCTAGGAGCAGCGAGGCCCAATTCAGGGCATTGCTGCAGGTTCCCCCTCCCTGCAGCCCCCCTGCTTACCAAGAAAAGTTCTTGTGGTGCTGTGCTGTGCTATGCTTTGTGTGTGGAAATAGTTGGTGATATGATAAAGTCACCGTCAACTGCTTCCAGGAGGCCAGTTTTGGGCTGTTTGGAGACAGGGGCAGGTGGGAGGGCCCAGGGTATAGCTGCTCTGCTTGCCCCACTGGCCTACTGCCTATAGGGATTCCAGCTGCGGCAGCAGGCAATATGCTTGCTGTGTTGAGGTAGGGCCCCCTGAAGCGCGGGGCCCAGTGTGTGATGACATTGGCTTAAGGCTGGCCCTGGGTGATCTTGTTCCCTTACCTCAGAACTGCATTGCCCTTACCCCAGTATTGGAAAGTTGGTTAGGATTGCATCCTTAGTTGGTTATAGAGGAGACACAAAGGACTCTGATTACAGGTTTTGGTGGCATACCTGATCAGTTGCTTTTGAAATGACCAAGCTGCGCTCAGGAATGGCATAGAATATCAAAGGAAGACAAGACAGCTGGATCTCTCACGAGACAGGCATTGCATTTCTTACCTCTGAATCATGCTTGTCCTCTGCATGTCCTGAAGGGCAGTATATAAATTGACAATCCTGTTAGTGCAAGTACGTGGCTCTTTTAATAATGCACAAATGGAATAAACCAGGTCCATTAACACAGCTAACACTGTAATCACCATTAACACAGTCATTATCATTAGATAGCAGTTCCACAGGTTTGTTTGTTTGTTGTTGTTTTACAAGAGACTGTTAACCCAGTGGAGTCATTGCAGGCTGTTATGCCAGAGTGCTGTAATGTGTGCTGTGTGCCAATTGGCTCCTGTTGTATCTAGTGGACCTTTTTTTAAAAAAAAAAAATGGCAACTGTTGCTCTCTGAAGTCTGGTCTCCACCTGCAGCAGAATTAGGTGCAAGAATGGGATGTCCCAATTGTGGATCACCACAATTTTGAACACCAACAAATGTAAAACAAAAAAATCCCACATGCTTTCTAATTCTGCAAGTAGAAAACTAGCATAGCAGGGAGAAGTCTGACTCAGTGCCTTTCTCCCTGAGCTGCTAGTTTTCTACAAATGGGTAGGCATTCCAAAATCTTGTTGCCTACCTATAGTCATACAATCTTATCACCACACTTTGATGCAGATGGAGGCCTAGAACAGTGTTTCTCAAACTGTAGATTGGGACTGAGGTCAGGTGGGTCAAATTGAGGTCAGGTGGGTTGTGAAAAGCTGGGAGAAGCCATCTTGGAAACTGCAGACCTTACTTTTGCTATATTCCTTTTTGTGAGTGTTAACAGTTTGAATTTTCAAGTGAGGTTTAAAAAAAAATTAGTTCAGTACTTTCACATAATATTTTGTCCTCATCTTGCTTTCTGTCAAGGATGTTTCATGGTTGTGCAATTTCTGCAGTCCTAGAATGCCAGTTTGTATTCCAGGAGTGTCATTTTATTATGTCACAATGACGGCACTTTCTGCTTGACGAATGTCCCTTCCGGCTATGACATCACTTCCAGTGGGTCCCAATATGAGTTCCAATCTAAAAAGTGGGTCCCAGTCTAAAAACTTCCACCCTCTCAGAGTGGTCTTCCAAAATCAAATCTCAATCCACCTTTCCCTCTCCTCTTTGCTCTGCCTTCAATGGAAAATACAAGGAGAACAACTGAGTGTTGTGAAAGGCAGTCCAACAATGGATTGCAGACACCTTCTGAGCGTGTAGCTGAGAAACAATTGCTCTATTGTCTGAGTGTGTCTAGGTCCCCAGCACATGGTAAAGTAGGATTTCCTCAATCCTCCCACGAGCTCCGCAGTGCAGAAGGCACCAAATGTAGCAAAATGGATCATGCAAAGTGTGCATCTCAAGTATTGTTTTGGGTCTTTAAAGGTAAAGGTTTCCCCACGACCGAATGGTCTAGTCGTGACCGACTGTAAGGGGCGGTGCTCATCTCCATTTCAAAGCCTGTAGAGCCAGCGTTTTGTCCAAGAACAAGCTTCCGTGGTCATGTGGCTGGCATGACTCTACACCGTAGCGCACGGAATGCCGTTACCTTCCCACCGAAGTGGTCCCTATTTATCTACTTGCATTTAGGTGCTTTTGAACTGCTAGGTTGGCAGGAGTTGGGACAAGCAACGGGAGCTCACTCGGTTGCGCAGTCTTGAACTCCCAACCTTCCAGTCGAAAAGCCCAGCAGCAGCGGTTTAACCCACTGCACCACCACGTCCCACTTGGGTCTTTATTGGGTAGTAATTGTCATATTCCCCGCCCCCCCCCCAGGATGCAGAACATTAAAACTGAATAGGTTTCAGCCACCCCTGCAGAGCACATTAAATAAATAAAATGATCTCTTGTTCCTTGCAGGGTTGTCAAAATGACTGTGCAGCTGGATGTGCCGGAGATGCCGCAAAGCATGTGACCGAATCTTTCAAGGTACGTCGTTTGCCAAAGTAGACGTGCCTGGAGCACTTATCTGCTCAACGGAAAGCAGTGTCCTTAAGACGCAGGCCGACTGGTTTGGCCTCAGCCTGTAAGGAGTGTGGAGTTGTTGATGTGTATGAATATTGCGTGGTGGCGCAGCGAGTTAATCCGCTGTCGCTGGGCTTTCGACCGCAAGGTTGGGAGTTCGAGACTGCGTGACGGAGTGAGCTCCCGTTGCTTGTCCCAGCTCCTGCCAACCTAGCAGTTCGAAAGCACCTAAAATGCAAGTAGATAAATAGGAACCACTTTGGTGGGAAGGTAACGGCGTTCCGTGCGCTACGGCGTAGAATCATGCTGGCCACCATGATCGGACAAAAATGCCGGCTCACAGGCTTTGAAACGGAGATGAGCACCGCCCCCTACAGTCGGTCACGACTAGACCATTCGGTCGTGGGGAAACCTTTACCTTTACCTTTTATGAATATTGCAAGCTTGGATGGGGGCGGAAGGTGGTTTAAGAAACCTTTGGCACGTCTGTGGTCACTCAAGGGTAACCTCCAGCCCAGGAGCTCTGAGAGGAATTTTATCAGGGGGTTCAAAATTTCCTTTGGGCACCTTTTGGGATACCAAGTTTCCTTTGGATCCCTTCCCATTGGATCATAATTTCACATGATAAAACTGTATGCTGACGCACAGTGCGAATGCTAGTCTTCACGCAATAGGTACAAGCATGTTCTGAGAACCCAGGAAATGTCCAGCTCCCCTCCTTTGGCTTTGGTAGGATGTACTCAAGCAGTTCCCAACGTCCTCCTTGGAGGGATGCGGGGGCGGAGACTGGGGCATGGGAGGGCATGCCGACGGAGCCATAGCAATTGCGGCACCGCAGGCACCCTGTGACATTCTAACATACCTGGTGGGCCGGGGGGGGGGGGGGGGGGCGGGTTGGGGAGACTCGCAGCCCCCTCCGCTATTTTTGTGGTTTTCATGCGAAAACTGGAAGCGTGATTTTGAGCGCGAAATGGGGCTCTTCTTTAGTTCACAGAGACCCGTGGAGGGGGCTGCAGACCTCCCCAACCCCCCCCAAGGCCCCCCCCCGGCCCTCCAGGTATGTTAAAATGTCACTGGGTGCCCATGGTGCCATGATTGCTGTGGCGCCTTTGAAACACCCCAAACTGGGCCACTCCCCTTAAGGGGTATAGCCTCCGTTTTGCTTCCCAATGGTGGGTCATGACCCACACTTTTGGAAGCACTGACATACTCCCTTCACCCTCTCTCAGGGGCCCTGATGTGATGGGAAAACGTAAGATCCCAGGAAATTTTTGGGACCGCTCCTGGGCTCCCTTTTTACCTAGGGCCCGGGTACATTTTGCCCCCTGCATCCCTCTCTCATGGGCCCTGCTCTGCGATACAGAATTTTGAGTGGTACAGAATCTTCTTTATTTTGTTCAAATTATATCTTCTCCTTCTCGCTGTGTTGTTTTTGCTGGTATCAAAAATAGGGGAGAAAATGGGGAATAATCAGTGTTTCTTCTACCAGAAATTAAAGAACAAACAACAGATGATCTTGCAGGGATCGAAAGTAGTTTCAGTGTGTCCAGATGTCAGGGGCTCATTTTCTGCTTAGTCAGTTGCAGCTCAGCAAGGATGCCCCAGAAAAAGTCTATTATAATCTCCTCTCTTATTCCAACCATTGCTTCTTAGTACTCTTTATTTATTACTGTTTTATCCTCTTCGTAATGATTTTGTCTGTTTCCCCAGCCCAATTCTCTTTTTGGTTCATTTATGGGCCAATCCTAATGAATCACTGAGCCAGCGGAATACACATTCCGCTGGTGTGTGGTATCACAGAAGTGCCATACATGCAGTGCTACTAGCAGGTGTTCTGGCAGGAAGCCCAAAGCCTTCTTAATAGTGATTGCAGGAAAATCCACTGGACCAGGTAAGTCAGGCGCAGGGCGGGAAAGGAGATAGGGTGGGATCGGTGGCACCAGCTCATGCCATATTATAACCCACCTACACAGATCCACCTGCATAGATCAACTTGGACTTGTACAAGCAAAATTGCTAGCACGGGTCCAAGTTAACCCATTGTGGCTATTGGGGCTTACCCAGGGAGACCCTGAGGAGACCTCCAGCAGCCAAAATCCCTCAACAAGATGCAGTTTAGCTTGTTCTGTTGCCCTAACCTCAGTTAGAATTGGACGGTTTCTCATGCACATATCAAATTCAGATGTAACATTAAACCATGATTAAATGAGACTCAGGCGGCAATCCACACCTATCTGGGAAGAAGCATCATTTATTATAAAGGGACTTACTTTTGAGTTGACATACCTAGAATTGGGCTCTTAGCAAGCCACAGGCTTTTGTGCTCTGCCTCTCCCCCTTCCTCTTTCGTATGCAAGGGGAAGAGACTGAAAACTTTCACTTTTGAACAAACTACAGTTCCTTGTTCTGGGTTCCTTGAACATTCCAGTTCAAAGAACTGCAGTTAGGAAAAACAAACCAAAATCAAACAATGAATTAGTATTGCATTGGAAATGGGCAACAGAGTGTTCATAGACGTGAACGGGAATTGAAACACCAGTAGAACGTGACCAATACTAGCTTCTCTTTCGTAGTAATTACTAGGTTTGTCTAATTTAATCCAGTCTATTTTAGGATCAGACTAGACCAGTGATTGCAAACCTTTTGGGCTCCGTGTGTCAAAATTTTGGAAAATGCTTAACTTGACACTGCTGGCGTGTCAATCCCCCTCTGAAACAAAAGAGAAACAGTTCTTTTTATTCATTTATTTAAACAAAAAATATAGTCCAATCATGTGTGGTGCTATGTATTCTATAAAAAAGATAATTGCAAAACATGAAAAATGCGTAAAATTAACTCAGTTTTTGTCTGATGTTGGTGAACACTAGTGTGTCACCCCAAACATTGTGGTGTGTCACTTTTGACACACGTGTCATAGGTTCGCCATCACTGGACTAGACATTCATCTCAGTTTCAAAGAGGCGCCCCCCCCCCCCCCCCCCCACAGTCCTCCCTTATCAGGATTTGAGTTACCCGTGAGATTCCAGACTCTGTTCAAAATGCTGCTCTAACTGTTTGGGCGTGAAGTACTGGGAGCTCTGAATACCCGAAGGAGCTCTTTCTTCCATACCCCAGGGCTGGAAGTTCAAGACCTGCCTTTGCTCACTTGTGGAATTCCTTTCCAAAGGAGGTTTCTCTTGTAAGCACCCTCCAGATTTTTAGGAAAAGCGTTCATACCTACCTCTTCAAACATCTTTAGATTGGCATGTTCTGTAAATACTGACATTAACATTATACTGAAATCATTTTTAGCATATCAATCCTCCCCCTCATTCTTTCTTTCTTTACCCCTTTTCTGGCATATAAATTCCAGTATTTGTATATCGTATTCCTTGCACACTACTACGAAACCTGGAAGTGTGGGACTTCCAGTTTCCTGTAACAGCATAAATGCTCCTCACCAGTGCACAAGGAGAGTGGTCAGGGTTTGAAATGGGGGGTGGTCACAAGGCAACATCAGGCAGTGTTCTGGGTTCTGCCACCTCTGGGGACCTTAAAGCCAGTGAGGTTGAAGGGAGGCAGGGACAAGAAAGAGACAGATAGCCCTGCAGGAACAAATCCTGAAAACTAGCCAGGTCAGGCAAAAGAAATTTTAGCGGTAAGAACTGTCGTGCCTTACGGCTGTGTTACTTACCGTGGCATTAGATGCAGACCCTGGGAATGGCCGAGTCTTGGCTGTCGATACGTAGCCTGCCTCCAAGGGCCTGTCATTCCAAGAAATGTTGCAACATCAAGATTCCTCGAAGCCAGTCTGAAACTGGCTGCTTGAACTGAAAACAAGAACAGATGCAATGTTTCCAACATCCTATTAAGCTAACAAATATAAAGGTAACTTGGCTGGTGTTATCACTTGGTGGGTTGTTTTAAAATGTTAAAATGTTTTAGATAAAATGTAAAAGATAAAATGTTTTAGGGATGAGACAGTCTAAGCGAAGATGGGCTTCGTAATGGTCCATTCGCTGCATGCCATTGTGCTGTCTGGATGTTGCAGCCTCTGTTATTGCCTGTGGAATTCTTTTTGTAAGTGACCTGGCAAGTATTGGATTGCAGGCCTGTGTAGCTCTGGAGATTGGCCTGCCGCTTTCTGTACTGTGAAATGGGTGTGTGGAGTGTTTTCTTGCCACAAGTGGAGTCATGCAAAATTGTGCCCACTGTGCTGCCTGGCCCTGTGCCTTGGGAGTAGGGTGAAGGTGCATTGGGCCTCAGCAGCATGGGCATTTGAAGCAGCTGTCTAATGAGCTGGTCTTCTGAGAGTGCAATCCTAACCTGGAGTTAGGCCGGCACAGTTAGTTGTGCAAAGTTTGGCCAGCTCAAGGGCCACCGTTAAGAGCATTTGGACCACTCTCTGAGTCAGGGAGGATGGTGTGCATCTGTGTGCTGGCCTCTCTGACTCCGAGAGTGGTCCAAACATACTTTATGGTGTCCCTTGTGCCAGCCAAACTTTGCTAGTATAGCCTTGCTGTGCCAGCCTAACTCCAGGTGAGGATGGTGTCCGGAGTCTAATATTGGCAACTCTGGTCTCAGGCAGAGGAAGTTTTCATCTTGGCTTTTGAAGATCCTTGGAGGTGCCTAGGATTTGTTTGGGACCTTCTATATTGACGAATTGCCTGCAACTGAGCTCATCTGTTGGGATTGTAATGGTCTGCATAGCTGTGCCTTAACAACTACAGTGCTAGTACCATTATCTTATGGTTTTTTTTGTTTTCTTAACCAACCTTTATGCAGAAACTGAATTCTCTTCCAAAGCCTGGGAAAGCACCATGACTTGGTGGGGTGTGCTTTCCAGTTGCTGAATGGAAAAACATGGATTTTTCCCCCCTTTGCCGCTGGTACAGCAGTTTACCTCCTCCTAGGTGCCTGAATTGTGGCAGCAAAGTCTTGCACCATCACATTAAAATAAACTGTTGCATTTTTGGATTAGAAGGCAAACAGCTAAGAAAAGCCTCACAGGTGTTTGTGGTCAGCCCTCAGGGTACAATGTGCTCTTTTCTACTTAAGTTATTTAGCTGCTGTAATGCCAGCAGGATGTTTGTGTGCTGAATATACAGAGACCACTTGTGTATTCTGTGATTAGAAAAAAAGTTCTTTTGTTCTTAATTAATCAGGTGGTGAATATGGACACATGGAATTTAGTGTTGAAGGTATGAAGTCACCTTATCTGAAATCAGAGCTGTCATAGTCCAGGGAGAGAAGCACAGTTCCTAGTATAGGCAAAAACATGAAACGTTGAGTGAAGGGCATTAAGCTAATTTTTTTTCAAAAAGCAGGCTTAAAAAACAGATTTTAGCTGAATGTCCTGTCTCTCTATGAATAGTTTCTGTCAAAATCTCTTCCCTTTGCTGGCTATATAATCTCTCTTTGCTCAGGTATTCATAAGGAACTTGAGTGGTAAATGCCAGTAGTTAAGGAGTGAAGACCACAGGTTTAAATCTGACTGGGATCAGTAAATAATTATATTTAGAAAAATAAAATAAGAAAAATAAAAAGGGGGCTGCATTGCATCAGGCAGGATTCATGATTTTACCACATAATGAATTGTTGTCCCTACTTAAAACAATCCCCCACTTTTGTAACTTTTAGTAACAATAACAAGCTTTAAACAAAGAGTATAAATCTTGTTATTTTTACTATTAGCTACAAAAGTTTAGCTGTTGTTTTTTTGTTTAACTGATGTGATTAATTGATTGATTAAATTCCATTTTGCCGTATGGGGGGGCAGCAAATTTTCTTGTGACCCCGGGCAGCACATGGGCTAAGTACGCACCTGAATGCCTGTCTGAGGTAAAACTCTGTTTCTTCCGCTGCCTAGTGAAACAGGTACAAATTCATGTTAAGTGAGGGAAATGGATGCGTATTTACTTAACTTGCATAATAGACAACAGGTTTCAAAATTCGGGGTGATGCTGCATATTGTAATTTTAGAGCGGTGGGGCTGATCTAAAAGTGCCCTTACAATGTCCCATCCAAATGAACCTTGCTCTCCAGGGTTGAGTTCTGCAGAACCAGGTTATGCAAGTTTGGACCAGAAGTTGGCTCTGAGGGTGCTGCTTGGCAGCCCCCTTGTTATGGCCCCAAGAAAACTCCTGTTCCATCTTTTTCCTGGCTGTAGAATTTGGGTTCCCTGCACCCATACGGTTGGCTTTATTCTGAGTGCAAAACAAACGTAGACTCTGGATGTGCAGTCTGAGAGGAAGTTGCTGCCAGGGATGTTCTTGTGGTTTATTGCATGGCGTTTGTGCGAGCACGGCGAGCACCAGAGTTCCCATCCATGTGGAAAAGTCTCCTCAGAGCACAATGTCATACCATTGCTTCCTGGCCATTTTTGCCATTTGTTTCCAGCACTGGTTGAACTTTCATGGCTGCTCTCCTGTAACTGTTCTCTTTCAGTCTGTTTGTGCATGAAAAGGTTGTTGCCAATTGTACATTTTTGACAAGTCAGTGTTAACGCTTCCTCAGCAGAGACTTGTATTGAGGAAGCAAAGCTGCAGTTTCGCATCCTGTTTGCCTGAATTATTTTTTCCTTCATTGAAAATAAATGTAGCTCTGTCCTGAGGCAGGGTGGCGTGTATCCTTTGTACATTAAAAAAAATCAACTATCAGTTTTTAGTAGCAATGAAAGTTAATTAGTTGCGGTAAATCGTAATCTTTAGAACTTGGCATTTGAAAAGGTTTTTTTTTTTTTTACGTTTTCAAGCCATTTCACATGAATTATCTTGTTTAATCCTTACAACAACCTTGTCATGTAGCTCAATATCATTATTCTCATATTGCTGAGGGGGGAGAGGCTTCTCTAAGAGCACTTTGAAAGTGAATAGCAGGAGCAAAATTTAACCGAGGACCTCCTGTCTCTTAGGCCCTCGCCATATTCCATGGGAAAATGCACCTGTGTGTCACAACTGTCAGTTTCTGCCCACATGGCATTTGCGACCACATGTTCGATCCAGTCTAGGGTTACCTTCATGGCAAAAGCCGTGCAAGTCCCTCCTCCAGTGCTGTCAATCATCCTTCATCAGACCTCCTGTGCCTGCATATATCCCAGCAGCACAAGACAGCCAAAAGGGAGGGAGGTGGTTTCCCCAGAGGGTTTGCCCTCCTGAGGGCAGTGAGCTTCCCGCTTCTGCCGATGGCATGACAAGGTTAAAGCACTGCACTGGGAACTGTAGGTTTTTTGTGGCATAGCTACGCCATTTGGCACCTGGGGAAGCATTTCCAGTTTTCATGAAATGAAAATGCAAAAGTGCCGTAAATGTAAAAGTTTGCTGAGTTTATCCAATAAGCCAGCATATTGCTGTGAGACCTATGGAGGAAACAGGAAAGCATGGTCTGAACGCCTGTTACTCAGCAGTCTTGCCAAAACTAAGCTGTCTGAGGGCGCAGTCCTAACCTAGAGTTAGGCTGGCACAGTTAGGCCAGCAAAGTTTGGCCGGCACGAGGTATACCACAAAGCAATTTTGGACCACTCTTGGAGTCAGGGAGGATGGCACATGTCTGTATGCTGGCCTCTCTGACTCTGAGGGTGCAATCCTAACCAAATATCTAGCATTGACATAGCTGTTCCAGTGGGGCAAGTGCTGCATCCTGCGGTAGAATAGTAATCATGGAGGCCTCCTCAAGGCAAAGGAACATTTGTTTCCTTACTTCCGAGCCACAATGCCCTTACCCTGGTGCCGGAAAGTTGGCTAGGATTGCACCCTGAGAATGGTCCAAATATACTTAACGGTGTCCCTTGTGCCAGCCAGACTGTGCTCTGGATTGCGCTCTGGGTCTGGTCAAAGCCTGGATAGGAATCTTCTTGGAGAAATCCTACATATGCTCTCTGGAGTTCCATCTGGTTGCTCAAGATTGGTGTAAAGATTCTCTTTGGCCAATGAGACTAATCCCCATTGGATAGTCCTGTAGTGTCTTCCTTTGGATTGAACGATCACTGCAAAGAGACTAAGTCCTGGAATCCTGACAGCAAGAATATTATAATTTAGAACAGTTTTGGTAACTATTAATTAGCATTCAAATGATAAATAAGTGTGCTTCACACAGAAACTGCATCAATTCCCTCCCCTTTGGGGAGCAGATAGTCTTCGAGCATTTCTGTGCCGTTCCCATTTCACCAAGAGGAATATAAACAGTTGTATGTGGTACGGCTAGCCTGGAAGTTTCCCTTTCTGGGTTGATTCCACTTTGTATGGATTTGTGGGAGGGATCACATGTTTGAATGTGTCCCTATGTTAAAAATCTTTGTTTTTTCATGGGCATCAGAAAAACTTTTCCCAGATGAGCTGGTAGAATGTAATGGCAAAGCATATGAGCTGCAATACAAGCGGTTGGGAGATCACAAGTGCATCTTGCCTAGTAATAGTAACTCATTCAGTGGCCTTAGGCAAGCCACTCTATTTCCCACCATTATTGGGCATAGTTTCTGTCCCCGTGGTGTAATCTTTAAATCTGGTTTGAATCGTTTCACTTTCTTCTAATCAACCTCTTTACATACATGTTTATACTTTGTTTTTCCTTCCCAGGCTGCTGACTTAATAATCAACCCATCTACTACTTTCAAGGAGAAGCCAGATCCCAATGGCCTGGTGTTTGGTACCGTTTTCACAGACAACATGCTGATCATAGAATGGTCCTTAACCTCAGGGTGGGAGAAGCCCCATATTAAGCCTCTGCAGAACCTCTCTCTGCATCCTGCCATATCCGCGTTTCACTATGCTGTGGAAGTGAGTACAGTCCAAGATGAAGTGGGGTTTTTATATATATGTTTGTGCATATCCAGGGCACTTTAGTTTCAAAATGTGTGTTACAAAATGTTTTTACATTAAGTTCAGTAGTATAATGTAAGGCAGGGATCTCCAAACCCTGGCCCGCAGGCCAGATCTGGGATTTGATCAAATCCTTCCACTTGTGAGCAGCGCATACTGTTCTGTGGAAGTGCCCCTCCATTTTCAAGCTGGTTAGCTGGCAGGGACTCTCTGGGCAGTCATGTCTATGCCCGGGCATCCCAGAAGGCTGTGCAACAGGACACCAGGCATAGACATGACTGCCCAGAGCATCCCTGCCAGCCAATCAGCTTGAAAATTGAGCGGCGCTTCCACGAAATGGTAAGTGTAGCTCAGGACAGGGAAGAGTTATCGGGAACACAGCTATCGTGAGTTTGGTGACCGCTGATGTAAGGCACCAAAATGTACTGCGTTGTATCACAGAGGCATTTCTAGAATAATGATGCTGAGAGAGAGAGGTGAATGATTTAGGCGCCAGCTTCAGACTCTGCAAAGTCATGTAGATGTTGCTAATCTGTATCTGCTCAGCAATGTGTAGTTGGGGGGAAAAAATACATCCCCACTCCTGTTTCACTTGATTGGCTGCTGCTTGTAGAAGAGGGAAAATGCTAATGAAATTATATCACATCACCCTTTCCCCAACCCCAACAACATAGTACTAGGAAGATGTGAGCCACTTGCATTCATGCAACTCCCATAATGTGTGGTTATGGCCCATGATTTCACCCTGGGTCATTGAAAATCAACTTAAGTCTATCAGACCACTTAATAGGGCAATCACATTTAGGACGCAATCCTAACATGAAGTTAGGCCGGTACTAGTGCTGGCCTAGAAGTGTTGCAAATGTACCATAAAGCGCATTTGGACCACTCTCAGAGTCAGGGAGGACGGTACACACCTGTGAGCCGGACTCCCTGACTCAAGCTGCAAGCCTATCCACACTTTCCTAGGAGTAAGCTTCATTGACTATAATGGGACTTACTTCTAAGTAGACAGGTATAGGATTGGGCTCTCAGAGAGTGGCACAAATGTACTTTATGGTGCATTTATGACACTCCTAGGCTGGCACAAGTCCCTTATGCCAGCCTAACTCCAGTTAGGATTGCGCCCATATTCTGTGACTTGTCAAAAGCCACGTTGTGACATGCCCCAGGGTACCACCTTTTGGTTTATGATGCTGTTTAAGACATACTGCTGCCCATGCTTACCCTTTATTTAGTGGCTACTTGAAGGACCAGTCACAGGAAGCATCGCAAAATAGATTAAATCCTATTTGTAGTAAGTAAGGCAGTGATCAAATGTATAATTCTAGGATTAACTAATACCTCCTTGATATGGGGCGAGTCTATCTGCATTCAGCAGTAAGACCTACCTGTGCATGGTTTCATCATTTGCCAATCATCCCCGTCCACTGCTATTCACCTGAGGCATGCTAATGCACTTTTTAAAATTTAAAACAAGATTTAAATTTAGGGTGCAAACCTACCCAGCACCGGAATGGCAAGGCCGGCCGGCCAGCGCCATATCCAACGCTGGGTTGGGGAGGCTGGAGCCTCCCCGCAGCAAGGGAACATTCGTTCCCTTACTGTAGGGGAGGCTCCAGCCTCCCCTATGCGCTCCTCAGATCTCCGAGGACACCATGCAGCCCAAATCGCCGCTGCGCAGCCTCCCAAATGGGCTTAGGGTTAGGGTCGCCTCCCAAGCCCACCCATGTCCCGCCTTCCCCCCGCCCAGATTCTCCCTCCCTTGTCCAATCCCCGTGCCACCTCAGCACAGAGCTTCCCCTATGCCAGGCGCCTTTGGCCGACGCAGGAGAGGCTCACTATTCAAAGCGTCGGCCTGACAGCTCAAGCGCTGATGCAGGGGTGGCAATTGTGGCCACACTATGATGTAGCGTCGACGCAAGGGGCGCAATAGGATTGCGCTACCTGTCTGGATTTATAACCACATCAATGAATGGTCCCAAGACAGACTATCCCTCTGGGAAAAATGTGGCACAATTTTTATAATCCTAGTTGGTATTTTAGGGTGCAATCCTAACCTGAAGTTAGGCTGGCACAGTTAGGTCAGCAAAGTTTGGCTGGCACAAGGCCACCATAAAGCACTTTTGGACCACTCTCTGAGTCGGGGAGGATGGCGCACATCTGTGTGCTGGACTCTCTGACTCCAAGAGTGATCCGAACATACTTTACAATGGCCCTTGTACCGGCCAAACTTTGCTGGCCTAACTGTGCCGGCCTAATTCCAGGTTAGGAATGCTCCCTTAAATTCATACACTACACACTCTGCAACAATAAGTAAATTTTTTTTTAATGGACATTTCATGTTTAGCCACATTCATCACTTGATTTTTTAAGACCAGGTGATTGGCATGAACTGACCCCAGTTAAAAGCATTGCATTTGAGATGACTGTGAGACAATTGGAGTTGGGTCTGTGATGTTTAGCCCAGGGTGGCCCATTTGCACACATGAATCATTGTTTGGTGCTGCAGTCGCCAACTGATGAGTGCGTATTTGTGAATCAGCACTTGGTTCAGCCGGCAAACAGACTATGCCAAGTGTAATCCATCCTCCCCCGAACTCTCAGCAGTTCTTCTGGGTGTTTAGTCTTTTATGTATCTTTAGTGTAACCGCCTTGGAGATTTGAAGCCGAAAGCAAGTTGCCACCTGCAGGAAATTGAATTGGTCACTGCCAGAAGCCAGCGTGGTTAACGGTCAAGGAGTTATTGCCAAACGCTTCCATGTCCGTGAGCAGCATATGTTATACTTCCCATCTGTGTTGGAGCCTCAGTAAGGGCACGTTTTTGCTGCCAAGGAGCATGTGGAAAAAATGCAGGGTCCTTTAAAAACATTTTCCTCCCTATTGTTGCAAAATGTTTTAAAACAAGAAATTTGTTTTTGGCATCGCTGTAACTTTCTGTGCTTCTCAGAGAGCAAAGTGGGAATTGAATCTGGCCCCCAAACTGTATCCCCACCAGCCTTCAAAGCCCTCTGAAGTATCTACAGGGCTCTGATTCCACTCCTTTTTTGTTTCAATTACATCTAATCTTTTCCTTCTGCAAAGCCTTGTGATTTTTCAGGCCTCTCTCTGGCTGAGGAGAGGTAGATGCATGAAAAGCTCCCTGTTTAGATGAGGAGCGAGGAACCACGCTGGAGTCCTGGATGTTTGTCTCGCTCAAAGGAGCGTTGTTGCTATCATATCCAGTTATCTGCTATTAATGACTATGCTCTCTTTTTTTATATTTCCCCCACATTATTTTTCTTTTTACCCTTGTTGCATCACATTTCCTCTAGCCAAGAGGACAGACAGAGGCGAAACTGCTCCAAATGCTGTGGCTCAATGAATACACAGTGGGTATAACACAAGATGATGATGGTGATGACGATGATGCTTTGGGCATTCTCCCTTCCATCCCACGCCTCGTTGTGTTTCTGTTGGTTTCGTTGTGATTTGTGACTCCTTCGATAATCCCGACTCTGCTCAACTGTATGATCTGTCTAGCCTGTGTGTTGCAGGCACATGGCGGATGTTGGATTATTGTTTGTTTGTTTCTACGTATGGATCCATCAGTACCAAGCCTAAACTAGCCTTGCTTATAGATCTGTAAAGCTCAGAGTTTATTAGGTTAAAAAGTCCATAACCTATACAGCTATAAATTTGGAATTAGAAACACAATAAAACAAACATTAGTCACATCCACAACATGCCCTTTACAAAAACTGCTTAAAAGTAGTTTTGAAAGATCTGGAAGCCCTGAATACTTTTACAACCACTTCTTTAAAAATCTTTCCCTAGTTGCTGTATAGGGGAGTCTGTTTTTGGTGATATTTTTCCAGAATTTCTTGATTAAAATAGCAAATTGCAGTGTTATGTGGTTTATTAATGTTAAATGCTTTAAAAGTATACTAGGTAGTTGATACAGGTGATATAGTATCAGCAGATGCAGCCACAGTATTATTTCTAATTGGAAAAGTAGTCGATTTTAATTTCTGGAAAATATATTGAATACCAAAATGTGTTTTGTGTTTCTATTCAGACATTTTTAACCACTAAAAGATGGTTGTTAACACTCAAAAAAGTGGCTTTCAACAACAACAAAAACCCACCCCTACTTATAGCTCTATAAAGCTTAAAGTTTATTAGGTTAAATAGTCCATAACCCATACGCCTATAAATTTGAAATTAGAAACACATTAAAACAAAACAACACACCCTTTACAAAAACTGCTTAAAAATAGTTCTGAAAGATCTGGAAACGTTGAGTATTTTTGCAACCACTTCTTTAAAAATCTTTCCCTAGCTGCTGTATAGTCTACAAGAGTGCCACTTGCTAATGTAGCAAAGTGACATTTGTTGCTCAAAGAAGTAATTAAGCAGTTTTGGACAATAGTGTCTGACCACCTCCATGTAATTGGGATGCAAGTATGCACATCCTGCCTTTCCCTCTAGTATTCCTAGAGTGCTGCCTCACATGGAGGGACAGTCTGTATAACTACAGCCATCACCTTGCGATTTGGCAGCAGGAAGGTGGCACAACGGGAAGGAGGCAGGATGTGTGCACTCCTATGCTAATTGTGCAGGAACAGGTGCTGGTCAAATAGTGTTGGCCAAACTGGCCTAGGAGTTGTTTTTCTTGGGTATTCAAACACATGGTTATTTACAAATCTGGACTAGCCTATTTAACCACCACCCCCAACACCTTTATTTTAAAAGATTTCTGTCTCCCTCCAGAAGTACTTAAAGCAGCCTTCAACAAATTTTAAAGCACAGTACAGCGCTACAACACATCATAATCCAACCCAAAAAAGGAGAGCTAGAGTCAGTCAAAAACAAATTGAACCCCAGGAAGACCAGACCAATGTAATAGACTTTTAAGGAGTTTTGAAACAAAACAAAAAGGAAGGGCCATACAGTGAAATGAGTACCATAAGGTTCATCGCAAGGAGACCCTCTTACAGATTTCCTCCACTCTGACCTCAAGTGCTGTGGCATGCACAAGAGGGCCTCTCCAGAAGTCCTCGGGGTGCAGGTAGATTGATATGGGGTACTTTAAAGTCCCCTTGGGGACTTTATCAGTGCAGTCAAACAAAGATGGGAAACTGGCTGGTAATTATCCAAGATGGCATTCAAATTCTGATCTTTAATTTGGGCACTGAAATAATTTGGAAGAATTAAATCATCTTCCCTTTGGGCCCAAGAGTTAACAAGCGCTGTGTTTCAGGTGACTCAGCATTCCGCGATCAGGGCACCACCATTGAGAAGGCAGGTTCTCCAGCTGCTGTCCATCTAACCTCCGAAGTTGAGGGCCCCCTGTATCAGGCATCAAATGTTAGTGCATGGGCAGCTTTATATACCGACAATAGTTGCAAGAGTGTGAGGAAAGGTGTTTTCCAGCATCAGCTTCCCAGTTCTGGACTGCCCCCATTGCAGGCTTGCCTGTTGTGAGACCTGCCTGTTTGGGGCCCAAGGTTTAATTGAGGGAGGGTGGGGGAAGTCTCAGTACAGTGGATAATTTATTGTTTCCCTTTATGCATGTGCAATGCTTTATATCGTGCCTTTCTTCCATCATGGGACGGAAAGTGGCATGCGTGGAGTTCCCGTGTGGCCCCCCATTTGACCAGACCTCGACCTGCTTGGCTTCAGCAAGATGGCTGTATCATGTGCAAACCATGCATTGGGACCATATGAAATTGGCTTTTCATGTGGGGAAGGCTTTAAATCTCCATAAAGATTTATCATTCATAAAGCATGTTTTGGGATGTTTTTAAAGCATTATGCATTAGCTCAGTATCCCTCACAACAACCCTGTAAGGTAGGCCAGTACTAATCTGTTGCAGATGGGAAGGGCTCAAACTGTGCGTGATTGTGGTGAGCTTAGGCATGTTCTGTTACAGTGAGCTTCTGTCCTACTTCAGCTTCCATTCCCATTTTGTTCTGTTTTTGCTTCCAGTGGGAAAATCCCACCCACAAACAATTGCAAGCAGCTGTTCTCAACTAAATCAGCAGGCCCGGAACTCCCCACCGGTTTCCTGTGTAGCTACTGAAAAGGCTGACTTGAGCACTGCAAGTTTTTGTAGATGTTCCCATCCTTCCAGGAACAGACAAAAAGGGTTAGAGTGAGACCTTTTTATTTTTGGACAGTGATTTCATTCTTGGTTTCCCGCCAGACTCGAAGGGATATTTTAGTGACAGCCAACAGTAATAATCAAGTATGCTCAGAAGCTGCATTGCATCTTCCATGACCATGCAGCCGGGGTAAGAAGCAGCCAGTCTGCTCCACAGAGACATAACATTTCGAGATGAGGGCAAACTTTCATGCAAGACTGCAGCAAGAATCTGGTGTGATGACGTGATAATGTCATTATGGCATCTCCAAACTTCCAGAACACCACTGAGGGCGCAGTCCAAAGATGCACCTCGGGCCGACGCAACATGCTTGCATCAGCCCAACGTCACTAGCACTGACGCGAGGGAGAAGAAAAAGGCTCAGCAATGGTGTTCCTTCTATTGGTCATTAGCTGTCAGAGCCGGAGCAGGTTCCGACTGCGCCCAGGGCAGGGCGGTGACGAAAGAGGTCACCATGCCCTCTGCGTAGCTTTGCCACACCCCTTGCTTTCGGAGAGATACAGAGGCAAGGGTGGGCGAAAGGGCCCAGCTTCACACCGGTTTTCACTGCCAGCATGCCTGGTAGCGCCCACAACAGACGCATCACCATGCTGCATGGGCCCGACACCTCTGCTGGCTGTTGACATCCAGTTTTTTCCCAGAAGTCCCATAAAATGACACTGTGATGATGTAGAATCAGGGCACAATCCTAAGCAATGTTGGATTGGCAAGGCCGGCTGGCTAGCGCTAAATCCAACACTGCTTTGTGGAGGCTGGAGCCTCCCAACAGCAAGGGCACATTCGCGCCCTTACCCATTGGGGAGGTTCCAGCCTCCCCAATGCGTTCCTTGGATCTGCACCTGCTAAACAGCAGGCGCAGATCTGAGGAGACTGCAAGGCCCAAATTGGGGCCGCACAGCCTCATGAACGGGCTTAGGATTTGACTTTATGGCCGAATCTGGAGCCCACTCTCTCCCCGCCCACAATCTCCCCACCACCACCAATCCCCATCCCAAAACAGGACGGAGCTTCTCTCGTGCTGACCGGCTTTGGTTGGTAAAAGGGAGGCTCCCTGTCAGCACTCTCAAGTGTATGTGACGTAGCATCGACACAACAACATTGCGTCGATGCTATGTCGACTCTAGGATTGCGCTGCCAATCTGATTCTGGGGAAAAATGGCAGCCATCAGCTGGCTGCCACTAAACGTGCTGTCCAGAAACAAGTTGTGGCAGTGGAGAAAAAAGGAATCTATAAATAAGTTTTGGCTCTCCTGGCCATCCCAAATTTTGTGCCAAAGGTGTTCATTGGCTTAGCCATATTTTAGATTGCAGTTTGATTGTGGTTTCCAATTCTGGTTTTCAAGCACACAAGGTTTGGATGTAATGGCAAACTGTGGCTCACCATGGAAGAGAAAGTCAAGTAGAGTGCAAGGGGAGGAGGAAGCATGCAAACCTGAGGCTAGTATGTAATACCAAACGATTATTTGGTGTTGCATCTGAACCAGCCCACAATCCCTAACAATAGATAAGTACATCTTAACTTGCAGTTCAATTGATTTAGGTTTGTACCTACTGATTAAAATTGGCAGAATTATCAACTGAATTTATTTCTGTTTGGCCAATGAAAGCCTCCAGCTACAGAGGAAGCAGGAAGTCCCATTGAGTGCCTGCACTGACAGGTATCACCTTTTTCTTGCCAGATGCAAGGGAGTGGCAACAGGATGCAAGCATTGTGTTGTCTCCTGGGCTCCCTGAGGCATCTGGTGGGCCACTGTGAGATACAGGAAGCTGGACTAGATGGGTCCTTGGCCTGATCCAGTAGGGCTTTTCTTATGTTCTTATGTTCTTCCCTCTCCTCAACCTTCTGAGAAGAAAAATGCATTCCAAGAGTACTTTAATAGGATGTTAGATAGATGTGGGGTTTTCATTTGTAAAATAAGATATGGGGATAGGGAAGAGCAATTTTTAATTTAATTCATGTGGAGTGATGCAGAAATTATTTCACTATCGTTTGCTTTTGATGTTCGGAACATTCAAAATATTGCCAATCCTATTTTGAGTGAATGCTTGTTTAATAGTTTCTTGAATTTATCTATTTAATCATCTTTAGCTTGGTCCTTTCTAATGGCAATGCTGACAGTTTTCGATGGTTCTCTCCTTGGTTCCTTTAGCTTTTCGAAGGTATGAAGGCCTACCGAGGGGAGGATGGCAAAATCCGCCTGTTTCGGCCGACGCTTAACATGGACCGGATGTTGCGGTCAGCTGTGCGAGCAACCTTGCCGGTTCGTAAAGCAAACATTTGCCTTTTCTTCGTCCCCCTTAGATTACGAAAGTATTTTAACAGCATCCAGTAAAATGTTTTTGAAGACTGATGGCAGGTGTAACGCTCATTGCGTACTAGGAACCTCTGACTGCTCAGTTCCATGTTTACAACACTCCTGCCAAGGAGATTCCTCAGAAGTAGAATCAGTGCGAGATCTTCCTTTGGACCAGCCAGTAGATTTAAAGAGGACAAAAGATCTTGAGCGCGCAATCCTAACCTACTTTCCAGCACTGGGGTAAGGCCAATGCCACTCCGAGATAATGGAACAAACATTCCTCTACCTTGTGGAGGCATATATGAGTATTATTCCACTGCAGAATGCAGAACAAGCCCCATACAGGACTATGCCAGTACTGGAAAGTTGGTTAGGATTGCGCCCTGAGTTACACAGAACTCTTTATAATGTAAAATCATGTGCAGAGCACCAAATGTAGAATATAATAATTCAAACTGACTGAGGCATCAGAGCGAACACGCCTGACATTACACTAATAGACAAGGATACCCGATTTGTAACTTTTATTGATGTCGCCATCCCAGGAAACCACCACGTGATTGAAAAGGAGATCGAAAAAATAGACAAGTACCAGGAATTGTGCCTCAAAACTACTCGAGTGTAGCTTAAACATACGAAAGTGCTGCCTATCGTCATTGGCGCACTGGGAACAGTATCCCCGAACTTTGATAAATATTTAATACAACTAGAAATAACAGCAATAACACCTGCTGAGCTACCGTGGATTGCTATCATTGGAACTACTTCGATTCTTCGCTGATACCTGCGAGATTCCTAGGTCTCTGGTTGAGACCCGACCGTCGCAGGCAATGCCAGCTAGTGATTTTGTGATTTAATTTTTGTGTTGTAACACCATACATCATTAGCTGTGTATTATTATTTAAAATAATAAAACTATTACATACATACTTATAAAAATTGTATGGATGTGCGTGCACGTGTGTGTGTGTGTAATTTTATATATAAAATTTATGGCCCTGATACCACAGGACGTGGTGATGGTAAATAGAGTGGATGACTTTAAGAGAGAGGGGCGTTAGACATACTTATAAGCAGCGGCGTCATGCAGCCAGAACGCTGGGCGGGAGGAACGGGTGAGTGGCAACCCGCCCATTGCGTACCGCTCTGTTTCGCCATCTTCCCCACGCAACGGGCGGGCTGCCACTCACCCGTTCCTCCCGCCTAGCGTTCCGGCTGCATGACGCCGCTGCTTATAAAGCATTGGTTCCCAAACATCTTTGACTGGTGACTCCCTTGACCTATTGGGCCATTGGCTGCAGCTCCCCATTAGGGCCACAATCCTACACATTGCATAGGGCAGCAGGTTTTTGTGAGGATTCTGCAGCTCCCCTGGCTGTTTCTGTGGATCCCCAGGGAGCCACAGTACACAGTTTGGGAATCACTGTTATAGAGGATAGGTCTCTCATTGGCTAGAAGCAGTATCCCTGAATACTGGCTATTGGGAGCTGGGGAACGGGACGGGACAACAACAGGAAAGATCTGTTGTGTTCATGCCTTGGTTGGGGCTTCCCAGAGGAATCCAGACAGAGCGAAACAGAATGCTAGACTTGATGGATCTTTGGTATGATCCAACGGGGCTCTTCTTCTGCTCTTCCATTCATTTACATTTTTATACTGCCCTTCTCCAAGGAGCTCAGGGTGATATACGTCTTTCCTTCCTTTTGTCCTCACAACAACCCTATGGTATATGCTAGACTTGAGGGCGCAATCTTAATCTAGTGTTAGGCCAGCCCAGTTAGGCCTGCAAAGTTTGGCTGGCACAAGGGACACCATAAAGTAAGTTTGGAGCACTCTTGGAGTCAGAGAGTCCAGCACCCAGACGTGCACCATCCTCCCTGGCTCCAAGCGTTCTCCAAACATGCTTTACGGTGGCCCTTGTGCCGGCCAAACTTTGCTGGCCTAACTGTGCCTGCCTAACTCCATGCTAGGACTGCACCCTGAGAAATAGTGACAGGCCAGAGGTCACCCTGGAAGTTACATGGCTGAGTGGGGATTTAAACCTGGGTCTTCCAGGACTATGTCCAAATCCAGAATTACTATGCTATCCTGGCTCTTCTGCCAGTTTGGTTTGGGCTGGTTCTACATATATTGACTTCCCCTGTTAGGTCAAGTAAGGTCAACTGTTCAATTGGGCCTGCAGCCATCATGCTGGAATAGGAAGATGTTAACCTGCCGTGATGTTAACAGGAAGGAGGATCTCCAGTGACAATCTTTCTGGATCAGCTTGTATAAGCCTTCTTGCAAAAGGCTCTTCATGCAATAGCAACAAGTTCTGCTGGGGTTCTTATTCTGCATCTCAGCTAGTGCACCCATTTCACTCTGGCTTTGTTCACAGTGGGAAAGTGGCGCTTTAAAAAGCCCCTGGCCTATGTCTCAGCTTGAAATGAACCAGCTGAGGTGCATAATAATGTGGCTGGTGAGGAAGCTTAGAATTAGGGGTTCTAATATCCAAACATCCAGGTCCAAATATCTCGAGACTGAATTTGGCCTCCACATTATCTGTGCCTTTCATTCATACATCTCTGGGGAGAAAAGCAAAGGAGGACATGAGAAGAATTTTTTTTTCTCTTTGTTTCCTCATACACAAGTATTATGCATTGCTTATCCAAAACCTCCTGTATCTGTGCTTCTAAAACGTATTTTGCAATTGTGATAAAATCGGTCAAGCTAACTAGTTTCTTGGATGGCTAGAATCATGTGACTTTTGGCGCCGTGCCTTGTTTCATGGTAGCATAAACGAACTGGAACGTCATGGTCTCTGGTTTAATAGCCTAATTAAGTGTTCCCATTGCTGTGTGTTCTCATGAAGGCTGGACTATTTCTAATCATTGTCTTCCTCCCCTTGTCCTTTTAGAAATTCGACAAAGAAGAGCTTTTGGAGTGCATCCGGAAACTGGTGGAGGTCGAAAAAGAGTGGGTGCCGTATTCAACCTCCGCTAGCTTGTATATCCGTCCTACTCTAATTGGGACAGAGGTGGGGGAAAAATACATTGTTTTTCTTCTTTTGGGGTGGGTTAAGGGGTACACCTGTTTTGGAACTGATCAGGGTAGAAACTCAGGCCTGATCTATGTATATAGCAGAGAGTTGAAGTGGGAGAATGGATCGGTTCAGACTGCAGGTGAGGGGATCATATGTTTGAATGCGTTCAAAAAACTCCTCTTACAAGTAGCACATTAGTAGAGCACAGAGGAGGCCCAGTGAGACATATCTACCATGCCAGCTGTAGGAATCCTCTGTGCCTCTTTTCTGTTTCGAATGCCCTCCCCCACTGCCCTCCTCTCTCCCTTCTCAATACTTGTCTCCTGTCTCAATTCCAAAAATGAAACCATCTGTTCCAACCACTTCTCCACCTGTTTCTGGTGCTTCCTTGACCCTTTCTTGTTTTCTACCCTTCTCAGGGTGCAATCCTAACCTGGAGTTAAGCTGGCACAGTTAGGCCAGCAAAGTTTGGCCGGCTCAAGGGCTACCATAAAGCATGTTTGGACCTCTCTTGGAGTCAGAGAGGCCAGCACACCTGTGTGCCCTCCTCCTTGTGCCCTCCATTTTCCTTCTTGCTGGCCCGCCTGTTGCCTGGTTACCATCCCCCCCTGCGTTGTCTCATCACCCAGTCTCTCCTGCTGCATGCAAACCTGCCATGGACCATCCCTCAACACCTCCTCCCTCTCCAGCCACCGCCTGTCTCTCTTCCCCCTGCCGCCAAGGTCCTGGAGCATGTTGTGTACTCCCACTGCCTTATCTTTCTCTCCTTCAACTCTGCACTTCATTCCGTCGAGTCTGGTTCCGTCACCTGTGCTCCACTAAAACTGTTCTCAGAATAACCACTGACGATCTTCTTACGGCCAAATGGAAATGGAACAAGTCACCTTGATCTTCTTGTCCTTTTATTTTCAGCCAGTTTTTACACAAAGGAGTACTTAAAAAGTTGTACCTGCAGTCTGCACCTGCAGTCCAAGATGGTGCCGTCCACTCTACCAACACAAGATTCTACCACCTCATTTTCCTTAGACCCAGCCTACACATTCAGTATAAAGGGGGACTAGAATGGGTTACATCACTAAAAGTTGTAGGTGACAGATCACATTTTAGAATGCTCCCCCATGGAAACACACTCTCTACAGTGGAAACAAGCCCATTAGGGAGAAATATTCTATCTCGAGTGCCTCCTACTCTCCTAGTTTTCTACCTGAAGAGCTTTTATCAGTCAAAGAGCATTCA